>CM041782.1:151908741-152112427 GCA_023374045.1 Limonium bicolor
TCTCTTCAATGCTAAATCCTAGTTCATTGAAGAGCTCACCTATCAGAACATGTCAACTCAACTCTAATCTAGATTGACAAAACACATATAGGCGGAATACGTGCAAAGAATTATTAGCATTTGCAGGAAAATTATCTATCCGACTAATCTTCCTACAAATCTCCAGATTAATTTGAACTTCCTGTTAATCACCTTATCTGATCAAAACAGGATTCGTAAAAACAACTCTATAAATGCGCAAATTAATAGAGAAGATGATGATTAGCATTAACCTAGAAACAATCCGATACAATCTCATAACCAAATTACAGAAATTCTAACTATCTTGTATCCATTGCGAACAACCCTTCCCCAGAGTTATCCCTACTAGCCAAACATATTCACGAAACAGACAAAGAAAAGAGATTGAGAAATCATCTGGAATAGAAAACTTCTAAATTCGCTCCGCTGTCCAGATCTGGAGTTCGCCGGGCTAGAGGTTGAAGATGATGGTGGTGATGGTGATGATCGATGATGATGGTGAGAGCGAGGGGAGGCGTGATGTGAGAGCCTCTCTGAGGCATCTGGCGTGAATCCCTCTGTTCTCCCAACCCTCGGTGACTTTTATAACAAAAATAGGCATTTTTAACTCTTAAAACTGCATATTTTCGAATTCTGTACGCGGCGTCCGAACTTGGAAGTTCGGACGCATGTTAGACAAATTTTCAGGAAGTTTCGACCTCTGTCCGAACATCAAAGTTAGGACATAAGTTCGGACATGTCAGTATCCTGACGAGTGAAACTTGTTTCAGGCGTATATTCTTCGTTTGGACTCCGTTTTGCTCCCGTTTGTTGCGTTGCGAAGCTTGTGAAGTGAAGAATGCAATTCTATGACTTTTACCTGCATTTGATACATAAAATACATCAATTCTTATCTAAACATAAATCATTGGAAAAACACATGATAAGTGAAAATTTAGCCAAACCAATATGAATAATCAGCAAATTAAACCCTTAAAAGGCTCTATATTTCAGACTTATCAAACTTCCTCACACTTAGCTTTTGTTTGTCCTCAAGCAAATAAAGAACAAAACTCACTCCATGGTCTAGTATCAAACCTCAGGATCAAACAAGTGCAGAAGGAAATCAAGCAAAATGACAATCAAAAGAATAATCCTACTCTCAGTTGTAAGTTTTCGCAAACAGTGAAAAAAAAAATTTATAAAAGCATGGAGAAGTTAGATTGCAAAAACTAAACATAGAATAGCTCAGGATCTTCCACCAATTTCATTCCTCAATCTTTGGATGACAAGGGGTGTGAAGTAATGCCATATTCCGCAATACCTTTCAACACCACGCACTCATGATCAAAATAGGAAAATTGCAATAAGCATTCAGCTTTTAAGGACTTTCCTTTCCTATCTTTGCATTATTATTTATCTTATTTTCCGCACAATTGTTTTTGTTCCCCAGACTTTTCTCTTTATCCATGTAACGGTGTTGGGGCCTTCTATCCTAGATCTCGAGACCTTAGGTAGATGGGTGATGAAGCACCCCAACGACTTAATAACCGGATAAACGAGGCCTGTTTTGGTTCAGAAAATTCATGATCAGAGGAGTACCTTGCCTTATCCTTCATACCAAACTTTCATATCATTCCCAGTCACCAAGCCAAATTAGTTTAATTTGAGCATCAGTTAATCCACCAGATTTCAGTGAAAATAGAACTAATTTGAAGAAAACAATACATACGAACAACTTTAAAAGCAAAAGATTCTTGAGGTTGTCATCAGGCTCGATTTCAAAAACTTCCACAAAAATTGTCACCCAAAAATTCAACATTTACTGGCACTAAAAGAAGTTTATCCTTCGTAGCATGAGAACAATCAAAAAACTAGTGTGGCATTAAGTATAACTAGCATATTTTCAGGGAAAGGTCTCCACTTCCTCACACTTAAGAGAGCAATGTCCTCATTGTTCACAAAATAAAATCAAGAAAAGACCTTTCAAAATATGCCAGACTCACGAAGGATCCATTCAACACTTCGCATATATTAAACATTAAAAGCATAAAAGGCTAAACATAAGCAATAAAGATTGAGAAACTGAAACTCCCCTGATATCTTTAGATTGAGGAAGGTTCCCTTCCTCACACTTAAGCTTGAACAGTGAGGTAGAAGCGTTCCTCACACTTGCGTCCAAACAAGTGTCCAGCCTTGGAGAGTTAGGAATACCAAAAACAATTGCACACCTACACACACTTTGTAAAACACCAAATAACGCTAGAAGCGTTGCATTAGTAGCACGGGCACCACCGTCACTTCTAACTGAAATTAAACTAAAATAAACCTAGAAACAAAATAAAACTAGAAAAACTAATAAAAATAAACTTTACCACCGGGTTGCCTCCCAGTTAGCTGCCCGTCTTTATAGTCTTTGGCTAGACTCTCGCTTCGTTATCCCGGATCAAAATAAAGTTGACAATGGTGTCAACAGGAATAAGAAGTAGACTATAATTAGTAATAAACCACCTGGATCAAAGCAAAATGTTTACCTCAACATATAAAATAGGAAAATAAGTACTCCACGAACCTGACGTTTGAGGAAGTATTGACGGTAATGGGTCTCAAGTAGAGACCAGGTGTTGATTGTTGTTCTTCTCAAATTGAAGGATGTAAACATCCTCATTCTGTGGGTGAGGCTCAAAGAAACTTTGATGATGGCAGGGCAGTGGTGGCTCCTCCCTTACAAAATCTAGGATGTGGACATCTTCTTTGTCTAGAACCAAGGGTGGAGAGGGAGGGCAACTTGAGAATTCAACAGGTTGCTCCACTACATTGTTCAAGATTGAAGCCTGCTGCTGAAGAGTGATTTTCTGTAGGTAGTCTGGTTGATCCTCTAACCATAATTGCTCTTGAAATTCGAGACAGTCATCGATCTCATGAGGTCCCCCACAATACGAGCAATAAATATCCTGTGAATAAAATGATTCCTGTTCGAATTGCTCCTCAATCCGCACATCTCTTCAATTTTTGGGCAATCTTTGAACTCGTGATTACCCTCACACTGCAAGTGATAAAGGTCATTAGAACCAGAAGACACCTGCTCCATTGTCTGAATAGGTGTATGTCCTATAGTTAGCTGCTCTAGCATCTTCACCATACTGCTCAATATGGTTTTCAATCGTGCCTGGTCAGTAGCCATCTGCTCCAACATGGAATTCGAAGCCTGGAAAGAACTAGCACCAACAGAATAAACATGACCACCATTGAGGCTCCATTGTGCCATTATCAAAAGTAGTTAGAAAATTAAAAACAAAGTAAACTAAAAGGCGAAAATAAAATAAAATAAAAACAATTGAACATCCACACAATTCAAATTGGAACTAAAATAAAACAAGAAAGTAAACTAAAAAAAATGACGAAATAGCTAAAAAAAAATAAACTAACAATAGAATATAAATAGAGTCAAATAAAATAACATAAAATAAATAAATATTTAAATAACGAAAAACAAAAAAACTAAGAATAAAACAGAGTAATAGTAAATAAAGAAAATAACAAAAAATGAAACACGATCAAAAAAACTAAGTAAAAAAAAACAAATAAAAACTAACAAACTATAATAAAAGAATTCAAGATAACTAGAAACACAATAAACTAACCATAAAAATAAACTAAAATAAAATTAAAAAACAAATAAAACAAAACAAGAAAATAAAATAAAAAATAACCAAACTAAGAATCACCAAATTAAAATTATAACAATAAAAAAGAAATAAATATAATAATAAACTGATGAAACTAAATAAATAACTAAAAATAAAATGAACTCAAAGTAAAACAAAATTAACCAAACAAAATAAAATAAAAACAAATATAATAGACAAACGAAACTAAAATAAAATAAAAAGAAAAAAAAGAAATGAACTAAAAGTAAACTAAAATGAACCAAATAAATAAAAACAATCGACAACCAAGGCTAAGGACTAGACAAAGTCAAGTCCCCGGCAACGGCGCCATTTTGCAAACAGGTAAATTGTTCTACTAAAACTAAATTGAAAAAACCTAGAAAATAATAAAACGAAAAGCCTGTCGGGTTGCAAAAAGTCCCGGTCGCAATAGTATAGCTAACAGAAGCAACCGGTATCAATCCACGGACTTGAAGAAATAAAAGCCTAATCCTAAGAAAACTAGAAGTTTAGGGGGTTGTGAATTGTTTTTGTAACTGAATTTAGTAAATGCAAATCAAAAACTAAATGAACGATTAATGAAAGTAACTTGATGAGTTCAGTAAAATGAATGGTACTCCGGGTTCGGGTTGTTCTTTACTGGATAATCTAGCCAAACCTACAGTTTAATTATGTGAAATGGACAGGCCAATTCTTTTTTTTTACTCTCTTCAATGCTAAATCCTAGTTCATTGAAGAGCTCACCTATCAGAACATGTCAACTCTAATCTAGAAGCTGACAAAAACACATATAGGCGGAATACGTGCAAAGAATTATTAGCATTTGCAGGAAAATTATCTATCCGACTAATCTTCCTACAAATCTCCAGATTAATTTGAACTTCCTGTTAATCACCTTATCTGATCAAAACAGGATTCGTAAAACAACTCTATAAATGCGCAAATTTAATAGAGAATGAATGATTAGCATTAACCTAGAAACAATCCGATACAATCTCATAACCAAATTACAGAAATTCTAACTATCTTGTATCCATTGCGAACAACCCTTCCCCAGAGTTATCCCTACTAGCCAAACATATTCACGAAACAAACAAAGAAAAGAGATTGAGAAATCATCTGGAATAGAAAACTTCTAAATTCGCTCCGCTGTCCAGATCTGGAGTTCGCCGGGCTAGAGGTTGAAGATGATGGTGGTGATGGTGATGATCGATGATGATGGTGATGGAGCGAGGGGAGGCATGATGTGAGAGCCTCTCTGAGGCATCTGGCGTGAATCCCTCTGTTCTCCCAACCCTCGGTGACTTTTTATAACAAAATAGGCATTTTTAAAACTCTTAAAACTGCATATTTTCGAATTCTGTACGCGGCGTCCGAACTTGGAAGTTCGGACGCATGTTAGGAACAAATTTTCAGGAAGTTTCGACCTCTGTCCGAACATCAAAGTTAGGACATAAGTTCGGACATGTCAGTATCCTGACGACAGTGAAACTTGTTTCAGGCGTATATTCTTCGTTTGGACTCCGTTTGCTCCCCGTTTGTTGCGTTGCGAAGCTTGTGAAGTGAAGAATGCAATTCTATGACTTTTACCTGCATTTGATACATAAAATACATCAATTATTATCTAAACATAAATCATTGGAAAACACATGATAAGTGAGAAATATTAGCCAACCAATATGAATAATCAACAAATTAAACCTTAAAAGGCTCTATATTCAGACTTATCAATAAGAAATAAAACTCTCTCTCCATTTTTCATCTCCTCTCACGGTTTGCTCCCTCCTTCTGAACTTTCTTCTTCCTCAATTAAGCCACTAATGGCGATTTATTAAACCCCACCCAGCCCACCACTCTCTCTTCATGTTAATGGTTCAAACCTTCATCAAACTCCCAAAAATCATACCATTGAATTCCCCATCTCAAGAGCTTCATTCTCCACCCTCTAAAATTTGAAAAGCTCACAATTTTCCTCCATGGATGTTTCTCACGTTGGAGCTTGAAGACCTCTAATGGTGGTCACTTTTATTCTCTCATCATTCCAAGGTAAGGGAGTCTCTAAACTCATCATTTTAGCTCCTCTTTTGGCTTGCCAAAAATCCAACGTGAACCCTCCTCCCTCATCTCTTCTCAGCTGAATATCGATGCCCACCTTGATGAGCTAAACACCATTTCTTTGTTGCCCAATTCCATCAAGAAGATCAAGGTAACAAACCTCTTAATTCTAAACTAATGATCAAGTTTGTGAATGGTTTAAAAAAATATGGTTGTTGATTGTGTGTGTGTGTTGGTAGTGACCAACGTTCTGTACACCAAAACATAAATAAGGAGAAGAAAGAGAAGGAAGAGAAGGGAAGGGAAGAAAGAAGGGAGAGTGATTGAACAAGGTAAATGATCTTACCTATTGAGTTGGTTTGTTTGTTTGAATTGTGATTATTATTTAATGCTTGAAATGAGATGTGAGAATCAAGTTTGATTATTGTTGTTGAGTTTGTGTAGAGAATTGAAATGATTTAAGTGAATGAATCTTGAGGTGAAAGTGAGAAAAACAAGGGGAAACCATGTCAAAATTTAGTTAGGATTATTAGTGTTTAAGGGTTTGAATTGGGTGGGAAATCACCTAGAAGATTAGATTAAGTAGGTAGTTGGTTGATGACAAAAAGAGGTAAAAGAATAATGCAAGACAACATTAGAAATGGCTTAAGAAATGAATGAAGAAAGTCGCAAAAATCTGTAACAGAGGGGAGTTTTGAAAACAAAGAAAACAAGAGTGAATGAAAATGGAATTTGAGGGAATTGTGAGGGTTTAATGAGTAGTCAAGGATGGGTTAGAGGTGTAATTAAGTGTGTAAACATGATTAGAAGTTGAGGAAAAGATTTGAAGAAGTGGGAGAAAGAAAGGAATTGAAAACAAAAAAAAACAGAGGCATAATTTGCACTCTGTTACAGAAAACGTAGCAGGGTCCGGGACTTAAGTCCAGGACCATTCCCGGACCAACCCCTAAACTATAGCCCAGAGTTCTCAGAATATCATGGTCCGGGACTTAAGTCCCAGCTAAAGTCCGACCACCCTATTAATCAATTCGAGAGTTCAAGAAATAATGGTTCGGACATAGATGAGTACAAACTCCCGGACCACTATCTGAAATAATTCTTAGAGTTAGGAACCCAGGTTGGTCCGGGACTATCAGACCCGACAAAGTCCACGACCAACCCAGAACTTAAACATAAGATGTTTAAGAGGTCTTGGCTTAGGGAATTGTTTGGAAATGATATTATAAGTTTAATTATGTAACACCCCTCACAATAAATCTGTAATGATCACTCACATAGCAGAATTAAACGTCTTACAGCGGAAGTCAAAATACTAATAATCCTCACTCGGGTGTCACATCTATTATACTTACTCGCCCATGCGAGTAATAAAGCAGAAACGAAATATAATAAACAATGACAATAAATAACCGCAGTGACGAACGAGATATTAACTATAACATCCTAAATACAACTAAATAACTATGACAAGTGAGCACCTATAGTATTCCCAAAGTTATCACATACTAACATTAATCCTAGAAGCGTAATGAATAAAGGTCGAGGTCATCTACCCTTGATCCCGCACTTGAACGCCAATCATCATTCACCTGAAACAGCATATATCGGTGCCCATGGAGGGCTCAGCACTTGGCCGAGTATGTTAACTATGTTATCTTAGACCCTTTAGGTCACGTAGGTCAATTAGCCGTCTTAACATGAGATTCGTTACATGCTGTACTAGTTTATAGATTTAATAAAACTGTAAGTACATGGAAGGAAAACATTTAAACACAACCAAGGCAGTCACTACATTCACATACAACACAATACATGCATAATCACAACAACGAAATGAAGTGTTAGAGTACGTTGTCTTTCAGCAAACAATCTGATTCTTATTATATACCATCGATCTCTCAAGTTCTCAACATTCTGTAACCTTCTTATGTGTTGGGTGTCGAGTTAGGACAACCCGTAAATTTTATTCATTAATGGACAGTCGTCCTGGTGGCAAGAAGCCTGGTACCAACGGCGGTACATTCCGGCCAACGATCTATATAGGCTCGTGTGGACTAATAGAGTGGGAACCCCGATCCGGGAAGAACACTCAGTGATCACTATGCGCAACCTGCTGGAACGAATGCAGACCAGGATTTACTAAATTGTATCATTAATTATTACACTCTCATATGTTAGTATATTTCAATTAGTCTCCTGGAGATTCAATCTCATTGTTGGAGAAAACACATTCATTAGAGGCCCATCGGCCATATACATATACCTAGAAGTCCGCTAGGTGATGTTTTAGTTCGAGTCAGCGCTCTAGAGACGGTTAATACCAGGTCTCTAAACTAAGTTGCTCACTTAGTATTAGGAGAGGTCTTTCTCTCGTAAGTCAGTACTCAGAGTCTCTCCTAAAGGTCCACATATAGGTTAAGTGATAATTGTTATCAAGTCCGAACGACATACGCGCACAATTAATAATCGCTTGACGGTCGGAACGATAAACACATACAACACATGCACAATATTATTAATCTTGTCATGCAATCACAAATATGTCCGAAACCCAAGGGAACGCTTAGAGCTTTTGGACCACACATTCACATACATTTCACGCATATCACTCTTGTCATATATACAAGTAATACCCGAACCCGAGGCTTCCCTCAGGGGTTCAGACCACACAATGAACATACCGTACACCGACGAGCAAGGCTAGCGAAACGAGCGCACGTCTATCCTCTACGTTCCCGGAGTTTGAATCCCGCAACCCGATCTACTGAGAAATGTAACTACTATCAGTATCCATGTCTTCGGGCTTATAGTTTGTCGTACGGTTTAACTTACGAATACGTATTACCCGATACTGTATTTTATTCACTACATGGAGGTTGGGTTCTCGGTTATCATGATATCCAACACGGTTATTTATTCTCATATGATTTACATATATTTACATTTACGTGTATGTATTAATACTCACATGTTTATATATACATATCTATATTTATGTATGTTTATAGGCTCGTACGTACGTATATGTAATACTCATCGTCATATTGTTACGCGTTACATGATGGTAATTACCTAACGATCAACGTTATTGTCTAAACCCGATTCTTGTACGCCTATGCGGGCACATGCGCATAACCCTTGTATGTTTCCGTAGTTGCGTTCACTATAGTTCAAGCCACATTATGATATACGTTCTTGGTTATATTTCCTCCTCACATATATTACATACAATCTATATGTACATAGGTATTTACAACATCACATATCATTTTTCCACCCCATATCAAGATTCCATATTGTATGAATTATATAGTTGTTCATACTAAATTTCTTCTCCATTCCCAGTAAAGTGTATATTGTTCATTTGTGTCGTTATTTCTTATTTCTTTTTGAAACCTTATTTCACGATTATACAATATACTTTTATACATTGTCATGGTCCTTATAATATAAGGTTTCTACTATGTTTTATACTCTCTATGATTCTCAATTTAGACTCATCATTTTATGTATCTGTTTACAAGATAGATTCGTACCATGTTAATTTCTTAATGATATATCCTCTTACACTTCAATAAAGTGTCACATGATATCCTCTTGAACTTTATAAATAAGTTGTCCATATATATATATATATTATTAATTTCTAACCAGCCCGTTATAATTTCGGAATCTATATATCCTCCCCATTTAATTTTGATTAATTAATATCAACCCAAATATTATACTTGCTACATTTCTACCCTTATTGATTTATAACCTAAAGTTTTCAAACATTATCATATCCATGTATATACATATATATACAATTCCGAACCGTACACATATTTTTCGGAAATCTTAATACTTCCCCTACATAGTTTTGATCATTCACAAAACTATCCCATATATTATATTTGTTACATTACTAACCTTATTAATTTATAATCTAAGGTTTCCAAACATTGTAATATACACATATATACATATACATGTATTTACGGACAGTACCCCGATATTTTGTCCAGATTTATACTATCTTCCCACAACTTTTTTTTTATTACATATTATCCCTCTTTATTCCATAAACTTACAATTTAATACCTAAAACTTTATATTATACATATTAGCTCTTTTAATTTCAAAAACTCCCCTAATAATTTTCTAAAATACCGAACAACCCTTTAACTTTATAAACCTCATTTTCAACCCATAGTTTTCGGTAATTATAATATAACCCCATAAATGATCTTCTATTTCCTTATATACTTATAAATTTATTTAAATTATATTATAACATTATATTTAATTTAAGTAACACCTAAATTCATTAATATTCACCTAAAATGTCCCAAGGTGGTTATATTCACTAAAATTAATTTTTGCACCAGAATCTTTATATAATTCATTTAATCACTTTCAAAAATAAATAATCAATATTCAAGGCTTAAAATAAGCATAAATAAAAATGCCTAAATACATGGCTTAAACATAGCATGTCACCAACTATTAGATGCCATAAATATGTCTCGAAATACACCATAGCCCACGGCTCATACAGATTTTAATATAACACCATTAAATTATTTTCCTTCACTAATCACTTAAGGCCATTATCACTAATTAGTTTCACTAATCAAATATTTAACCATTAATTTTATCCTAAATAGCATATATGCTCTCGGTTTTGTACAGATTTATATTTTACTTCTTTAAATCATTTGCTTTCATTATTGGTTTATAAACTTGACTTTAATAAGTCATTATCACCTAATTTCAATCACCAAATACTTAACCATAATTTAAGCCACCTTTTTAGGGTTTAATTAACCCACATATTTCCATATATTCTCGGCACTAATTTAGTTCTACAACATAATTAGTTTAAATGCATTTAAAAGGGTTTTTAAGTGCTTTTACCTTGTTATAATCACAAGGAAGTTCATAACAGCTTCATCTCCTCTCGGCTGTACACATATAGGTACCATATGTTATATTTCAGTTCATAAAATTTCTTAAACACTATCATGGTTTTTAGGACATGTTTTAGCAAGTTACCTCATATAACTTGATGTTTTTTTTGGAAAATCAGCCTCAAGCTCACGTAGCTTAGGAGGGAGCAACAACCACCATGCGGTCAACATTTACACAAGGAACAAGAAGTTTATTTAGTGACTTAAACACATAGCTAGTTTTAAGGAGGCTTTAAACATGATTTTTGAGCATTAAAAAGGTGATTCTTTACCTTGTATTTTGGAGGAGTCTAAGTGCTGTTTTCGGACTCCTAAAACCATGGAACTAGCGTCAGTTTTTGTAGAGAAAAATAGGTGAAAAGCAAGGTCTAGGCAGCCATGAATGCACTTCTCTTTTACCTTGTATCATAGCTCTTCCATGGTGTGGTCTTGGGGTGGTTTTAGCTCAAAGAAAGGGCTGTGAACTGCCACCATTCGTGGTTATATAGAGGCAGAAAGAGGAGTGTCAAAAATCACATTTTCGGACTCATATAGTAGAGGAGAAGATGAGTGTTTTAGGGTGTGTTTTTCTTACCTTCAAGTTTAAGATGGTTACCCTTGCTCTTTGGTGTGTTTTTGGTTGCTGTTTTAGCTCAATAAAAGGGTTGAGGAAAGGCTGAGATGGGGCTTCAAGTGTGAGCATCAGAACCAGAAAAAGAAGAGAGATCAGTGGACTTCAACTTGCATGAAAACGCAAGTCTAAAGCAGGAAAGGAAAAGAAATTTACCCTGTTGTTACTGATGTTTAAAACGCAAGAAGTGGCAGTTTTCCTTTGATGTTTCTCTGTTGGTGTTCGAGCATGGAGCAGGGAAGAAGCAGGGTTGTGCGTTTTTTTTTTTCCTTTGCTGTCCCTGTCTTGCTTCTGTAAGTAAATGAAGAGGATCTTTGGTTACAGGTTGTCACTGCTTCATGAGGAGGAAAGTGGGCTGTAACATGGTGCATGGATGGAGCAGGAGATCAGGTGAGCAGGGGCTGGAATGCGTGATGAAACAGGAACTGCTCTTACCGAGTTGTTGCTGCTTATTTCTACCTCTTCTCTGCTGCTGTTGTCTATACCGAGAATGCAGGGAATTTAAACCGTGTTGTATTGGTAGCAATAGAGCAGAATCTGGTGGGAAAGAAGGAGTAGAACCATGAAGGAAAGAAAAAGAGAAGGACTGCCCATTACCGTTTTTTTTTCTGCTATTTGTTTCTTGCTGCTACATTTATTTTTCTGTAATGTTGTGGTCGTCGTGCTTCTGTAGGTCGATGCAGAAGGCTCCAGTTGGGAGTTGTTTTGCTGCTATTACTGCAACAGAAAAGAGTAGAAGTGGACTGGGATTAAGAGCAGGAATGTGGAGAAGAGAAAGAGGTCACTTCTACTTGCTGCTTCAACCGGTTTGGAGGAGGAGAAAGGATGAGACTTGCACACCAGTAAACTGAAGAAGAGAAATGTTGGAGTGGTGCAGGCTGTAGACTATAGTGACACAACGTGGAGGTGAAGCAATATTTCCCTTTGTTGCTGTTGTAACAGGACGTGAAAGGATGGGTGCACATGGGTAAAAGAGAAAGGTGAGGTTTATTTGTACTTGTTTGTACTTTGTATGCTTATTTATTTGACTAATGATGTCATGCTTTCTCTTTCCTCTTGTAGGTAGCCGGCTGGAAAAAGGTTTGGAGGGAATTAGAAATATTTTCATTAGTTAATATGTGTCTAGTATTATGGTTATGGGTTAGCTAATTATTTGTAGTATTTATTTATTTATTTTATTTTCTTTTTATTTTTACTTCTCCATCCATCATAACCGGCAAGAGAATTGGTATTGTAATATACTTTGTATATATATAATTATGATTATGTGTTAATTAGAATCTTGTGATATTATTATTTTTTTGTTTAAAATGTATATATATATGGATATATCTATATTGTATTTGTGATTTGTTTAGACTATATGTAATATTTATGTTGTTTAATGAGTGATATCATTTATTTAGACTACATGTAATATTTAGTATGTCACATGTGATATTAGATTTTTGGAGTTATTTCTCCTTAGTGACATTCTCTTTTTGGTGTATCGTTTAATGTCCATCTTGGATTATATATTGATACAATAATACCTATAGCAATTATTATCCATGATTTAATTTAATCCTTATTAATTAAGGTAATAAATATGTGGGGTATTTCAGTCTACCCCCCTTTAAAAGGACTTCGTCCCGAAGTCATCTAAGTCAAATCGGTATTGTAACTACCAAAAATAACCTTAAAGTTATTCATCAGTAAGGCCTATCAATTCTAAGGTCTCGACACGTCTCCGAAGTGTTATCAATTCCATTCATTCATACAACCACTAGTTTTCCAATCCAAATCATTATGTATATAACACAGGTCCCTAAGGGCATAAGTACATGATTGTTCAAAGCGCTTAAAAGCACATCCACATAATCAGAATATCTCACAAGTGCTTAAGGCACATACACATAATCAAAGCGCATCACAAGTGCGTCACAGCATATCACAAGTGCTTAAAGCACATGCATACAACGACATATTACCAGTGCATGAAGCACATACAAGCTACAAAAAAAAGCAACATAAACACAACAAAGACAACACAACAATTAAATATGTCAAGAGGCTCTACCCCCCTTAAAAAGGGTTCGCCCCCGTGACCCCAAAAGTATCCAATAGTCGCTATGAAAAAAGCACTGGATACTTGGCTCTCATGGAGTTCTCCAACTCCCATGTGGCCTTTTCCGCCTCATGGTTCGATCAACAGACTTTGACCCTTTTAATGGTCTTGTTCTTGGTCTTTCTCGTTTCCGTATTGAAACTTCGGAGTGGAGTCTTCTCATATCTAAGAGACGGGTCGATCTTTAGTCACTCGGTTCTAAAAGAGAATATGCGAAGGGTGAGGCGCGTATTCTTTTGGTTAAGGCGTAGAATATTTGTGTACTCTCCCAAACACGTTCTATTGGGCCCACCACGCTTCTCGCTCCATAATGAGGTGCAACCCACGTGTATAGAGCTTGGTTTGCCCTTTTTGTTCCTAAAGGTATATTATAGATGATTTATTAGCAGCAGTTTATTGTTGATCTCTTTCCAATATGACAGTGTCATTCACGGTCTTTTCTTAATTTAGAAACGGAGATATTTCAATCGGTGTTGTATCGTTACTTGTACATGAGTACGATTAGGTCTAAATCGTAACCAGATGTTCTGGGTTACTAGCGCGGAATATATTTTGGAATGTTATTATCTTCACTCATTTGTTTGTAGTTGAGGTGAAGTGTAACATTGGCTATCATTTGTTATTAGTGTTCTTGCACTAGTCTCTGAAGTTTTTGATGTATTAGCTTTTAAATACACTAAGGTATTTCTTGTCATTCCATATCTCCAGGTTGTTATGTTCCGGAGTAATTTCAATAATTGTATTTATTTGTTACGTACCTCGTGATATTATGTATTGTATTTTTAGCATATTGTTCTCACGTCAATACTCGTATTGTTCCCCGCTTTTGCTAGGGAATCCATTGTTGTGTTTATATTGAGCTTTGCATCTTTCGGCATCCCATATGGGTATGTTCTTTGCAGTTGAGGCATTTTCCCTCTAGTGTATTCTATATCCTTTATATTTTTCATGTTGTTCAACAGGAATGTAATTTGTATGTTTATGAGTTCCTGTTTGGATTATAGCGTTAAACGCTGTATTTATTTTGGGGTGTATCCTTGAACAGTCTGGGCTATTGTGTAGCCAGCATTCAATTTTTGTTTCTCATCATTTAGTTCTACACGAGTTTTACTCGTCTGTGTTTGCCAATGTATTCGTTCTAATGGCTGTTTATAATGATCACTTCCGTGCGCACCATACTTTAGTCGATTCGACAGATATAAGTTATTATGACGTTTGATTAATAGCTTAGGGCTTCTACTAGTGTGCTAGCTTTTCCTTTCTTTTATTGTATATTGGTGTATTTATATTCATCCCCTTTCCGGGTGAAAACGTATTGTTGCCTTTAATGTGGGCATATGAGATTGTTACATCATTCGATATTGTCTTGTGCTCTATTGGAGAGTAACTCTCTTTGTGTCCCTCTTACTGGTGGTGATTTCCATTATTAAGTAGGTTCTTTTGGGTGCTAAGTATTGTGTTAATGTAAGCAGTTATTGAACCTTATGAGGGTTTTACTTATGTTTATTCGCTCATTCAATGGGTTTTACATGCTTGTCATTAGGTTGACTATCAACTCTCTCCTCATTCGAGAGGTTTCTTAATGTTATTATGTTAACCGTTCCTTTGCGGCGTTACAACTTAGTTGTGTTATTTTCAAGGTTTGGTTCTGGTAATCTCGTTGGTTTAATTGGAACTCTTCTCGTTAATTTACTGAGGTAGTTATTTGCACTGGTTTGGATTTGCATCTTTGACCTTGGTATGGAGTTTACTACTTCTTACGTTTCTTACAATACTTGACTACATGTATGGGGTGCCTTACTGATACATTGCTACTTACTTGACTAACTTATAAATAAGTCTGTCAAGCCCACAAGCTCCAATGGAGTGCGGTCGTCCCATATCTCGTTGTGTATACTCGTGGTGTTCGTCACACATTCGTGAAATATTCTGTTGTCAATCTCCCTTTTACTTGGTATTGGGGTGTATCCCGAGGGAATTCTTCGGTTTCCCGGGTTCCCAACCCAATGGGTATGATTACATGTCTTTCAATCATCAAGTGTTTGCAATATTTTGCCCTAATGGTGGTGGTTTACATCGTAATGGTACGAGGTGATTTTTCTCCTCTGTCATTGGTTACGTCATTGACATAAGTTCATTGATATTTTAAGGAATTTATGACTTCTCGTATTGATAAGTATTGTTTCACATTACTTAGTAATTCCATTATTGGAGTTACTTATGTGTTGATTTCAAATTACTGTTATCTGGTTACCATGTGCGCGGTTTGACGCTCATTCATTGTCTCTTGCTCTTGTTCATTAGTTATTAGGTAATACACGTTAATTACGGTGTGTATTATAGTTTTCTAACTTAACCTATCTTCGGGTAACATCATTTGGTGTAATTTCCTGACTTCATGGCTAAGACTCATGTTTTCTTATTTTCATGGAAGTCCCTATTGTTGTCTGGTTTTAACCGGTTTCCATTACTTGACCTGTCATTTTAGATGTTATTTTTCAATTTGTATATATATTGGGAGATAGTCAGAGGCGGCACCTTCGCTATCCTAGATTCGTGTTCTTCTAATGGCACCTTGAGTATTTTTACTTAGACTTGTGCTTTATAGTGTTTGGACTCGTTGTCTCGTATTACTGTTTAGGATGTTTGCCATTGTTTAACTCATATAGTCATTAACATTGACAGTCGTCATGTTAGTAGACGACATGTCTTTAGCATGTACTCCTCTTGTTACCCATTGTATGGTGGGGCGTCAATGGCGGTAGCCGTTCTTTTTACTTGGAAGCTTCGTCCAATGATCGGTGTGATCAACTGGATTACAATGTATTATTATATCTTGACATCCGTTCGTCCCTTGTTCGTTATGGCACTCATTGTTAAGGGTGGTGCCATGGGTGTTAATTATTTAGTTGCTCGACACGATCCGCGCCTATGGTTGCGATTTGGTTTAAGTAATAATGGTGTTGCAGTGTAATATGTTTAATCTTGGTCCTTTTTGAGGACTAACATTTCTTATCTTCTCCCAATATTTATGATATGTTAGCGTATGTCATTATGGGCGTAGCATCGGCCCTAATTGCTACTTGATTATGTTCCACCACCATTCTTTATATACATACATTCGGGAGTGAACTGTTATTCACGAGTATTCATATTTAGTACCTTAGTCATTAGTTTGATGTGTTTTAGCTGTTTGCAGCTGGTATACTTCAGTTCCTTGTCTATTCCTAATGTGATTAATTGTGGCCACTTGTAGAGAGTTTCAGGAATCATCCGACCCTGATGTGATCAGTATCAGTGTCGAACTATCCTTCCACCCCAATTTGTGTTCAGCTTCCCTTGACCTGTACCGGATCAAGTTCCACCTCCCACGTCACTTTTTTTTAAACCATTAAATAATTTAATAAGTATTTTATGGTGTTTGGCTCATAAGCCGATGTTATTGATTCATTTTGTTTAATGAGTGTAGTTTGTTATGGGCTGGTGTATGCCCTTTAGTTGTAATGGTCGGACTCAACGGGTCCTTCCAAAGTTTTGGTCCTCGCATTTTATGGGTTTGTGGTCCTATGGTGAGTCGTAGCTATGAATTTGTATAGAAATTGTACGAAGGTTTGGTGGTTACTGGTAGACATGGTGTGTTGTACCTGTGGCCTACGCGGTTTGTAGAATTAAGTCGTATTAGCCATTAGAGTTACAGTTATAGTTGTAGTTGTAGTCATAGTTGCAGTTGTAGTTATAGTTACAGCACTTGCTTCAGCAAGTGCGCGAGGTAGACAAAATTGTTAGTATGTTGTCTGCTATAGCGCTTGCGGTAGAAAGCGCACCATGCAGATTGAGCCATCGGTGTTGTATTTATTGGTCTCGTTGACGCTCTGGTCGTTTGAGTATGGTTTAGGTGATTTGTCTTAAAAAGTAGTATTGGACTCATTTTGGTTTGTTAAGGTATGATAAGTTTTCTAAGGTAACTCTATTTCTAGGTTCTCTGAGTTAGGCTATTTTTGAGTTTTTTTTAAACTCCTTCATGGTAGGAGGAGGTTTCTGACGCACGTTTATGCAGTCAGTTAATTAAGTTAAGGATGTTCGGTTACCTAGATCGCGCTGTGTACTAGTACCAGCGCCTAAGGTTCCCACAAAACTTGGGGTATCCTGTTCCACGTGGCTACCTCGTGGTGCTTCAAGTCCAGCAGATGGACTACTCTAGTTGTCCTTGGTACGACATTCCTCTTCTTAAGCGTTGTGTTGTAGTAATTTTAGGAGTTTAGCTCGTAAGCTTATATGGTTATTGTGATTGTAGGTCAGGTTTTACTGAGCCTTCTAGGTTGCATCCGGTTGGAGTTATTCCCTTTTTGGGAGAGACTTCCATGCAGTCCTTGGTTTCGCATGTTATGCATTTTGATAGTCATCTAAAACTAGTTTTTTTTTTTATCTTCAGGTGCACCTGTGTGTGCTTTCCTCGGGTTAACTGGACAGGGTTTCGGTGTCTAATTACAAGTTGACCCGCTCATCCTATGGATTCTTATCCTTCTTCAACATAAGGTTTAATGTATATTCTTCACAGCGTATAAGTACGCTTCTAGATAGTACGTAACTATCGGGACCCCCGGTCCTTAATGATTCATTGTATCTCAAGCGCTTTTGTATGTCTTGATGTCACAGTGACTACAACAACCACATCGGTCTTCCAAATAGGAGGAATTCTTCTGTCTCCTTGGTACCATTCATTTCATTGCCTCTATGGGTGATACTCGAAGTGTGGGCAGCGGCGGGTGGGGTACCACTGCTGTTTCCCGGGATGTTCTTCCATCAAGCTAGTGCGACGACTGCCGTCTCAACGCTATTCGGGGTTTGCAGGACCTCCGTCACCCCCGACATGCCTCTTCTCGACGCCCGTAATACGCTATGTCGTATCATTACTCGGTAGTTTACCGTATAGTAGTCAATAACATAAATATGCCATTAAGGCTAATATTGTTACGCATTTAGCGTTGCTAAGACACTGGTTCGTTCAACACCAGTGGTTTCGTACCTCACAAACGTTTCCCGTATTCCCATAATCCTAAGCTCACTGTCTTAGTCCTAATATCTCGTCATCAGAGCGGTACTCCGCTCTGATACCACTTTTGTAACACCCCTCACAATAAATCTGTAATGATCACTCACATAGCAGAATTAAAGACGTCTTACAGCGGAAGTCAAATACTAATGATCCTCACTCGGGTGTCACATGCTATTACTCGCCCATGCGAGTAATAAAGCAGAAACGAAATATAATAAACAATGACAATAAATAACCGCAGTGACGAACGAGATATTAACTATAACATCCTAAATACAACTAAATAACTATGACAAGTGAGCACCTATAGTATTCCCAAAGTTATCACATACTAACATTAATCCTAGAAGCGTAATGAATAAAGGTCGAGGTCATCTACCCTTGATCCCGCACTTGAACGCCAATCATCATTCACCTGAAACAGCATATATCGGTGCCCATGGAGGGCTCAGCACTTGGCCGAGTATGTTAACTATGTTATCTTAGACCCTTTAGGTCACGTAGGTCAATTAGCCGTCTTAACATGAGATTCGTTACATGCTGTACCAGTTTATAGATTTAAAAAACTGTAAGTACATGGAAGGAAAACATTTAAACACAACCAAGGCAGTCACTACATTCACATACAACACAATACATGCATAATCACAACAACGAAATGAAGTGTTAGAGTACGTTGTCTTTCAGCAAACAATCTGATTCTTATTATATACCATCGATCTCTCAAGTTCTCAACATTCTGTAACCTTCTTATGTGTTGGGTGTCGAGTTAGGACAACCCGTAAATTTTATTCATTAATGGACAGTCGTCCTGGTGGCAAGAAGCCTGGTACCAACGGCGGTACATTCCGGCCAACGATCTATATAGGCTCGTGTGGACTAATAGAGTGGGAACCCCGATCCGGGAAGAACACTCAGTGATCACTATGCGCAACCTGCTGGAACGAATGCAGACCAGGATTTACTAAACATTGTATCATTAATTATTACACTCTCATATGTTAGTATATTTCAATTAGTCTCCTGGAGATTCAATCTCATTGTTGGAGAAAACACATTCATTAGAGGCCCATCGGCCATATACATATACCTAGAAGTCCGCTAGGTGATGTTTTAGTTCGAGTCAGCGCTCTAGAGACGGTTAATACCAGGTCTCTAAACTAAGTTGCTCACTTAGTATTAGGAGAGGTCTTTCTCTCGTAAGTCAGTACTCAGAGTCTCTCCTAAAGGTCCACATATAGGTTAAGTGATAATTGTTATCAAGTCCGAACGACATACGCGCACAATTAATAATCGCTTGACGGTCGGAACGATAAACACATACAACACATGCACAATATTATTAATCTTGTCATGCAATCACAAATAATGTCCGAAACCCAAGGGAACGCTTAGAGCTTTTGGACCACACATTCACATACATTTCACGCATATCACTCTTGTCATATATACAAGTAATACCCGAACCCGAGGCTTCCCTCAGGGGTTCAGACCACACAATGAACATACCGTACACCGACGAGCAAGGCTAGCGAAACGAGCGCACGTCTATCCTCTACGTTCCCGGAGTTTGAATCCCGCAACCCGATCTACTGAGAAATGTAACTACTATCAGTATCCATGTCTTCGGGCTTATAGTTTGTCGTACGGTTTAACTTACGAATACGTATTACCCGATACTGTATTTTATTCACTACATGGAGGTTGGGTTCTCGGTTATCATGATATCCAACACGGTTATTTATTCTCATATGATTTACATATATTTACATTTACGTGTATGTATTAATACTCACATGTTTATATATACATATCTATATTTATGTATGTTTATAGGCTCGTACGTACGTATATGTAATACTCATCGTCATATTGTTACGCGTTACATGATGGTAATTACCTAACGATCAACGTTATTGTCTAAACCCGATTCTTGTACGCCTATGCGGGCACATGCGCATAACCCTTGTATGTTTCCGTAGTTGCGTTCACTATAGTTCAAGCCACATTATGATATACGTTCTTGGTTATATTTCCTCCTCACATATATTACATACAATCTATATGTACATAGGTATTTACAACATCACATATCATTTTTCCACCCCATATCAAGATTCCATTGTATGAATTATATAGTTGTTCATACTAAATTTCTTATCCATTCCCAGTAAAGTATATTGTTCATTTGTGTCGTTATTTCTTACATTTCTTTTTGAAACCTTATTTCACGATTATACAATATACTTTTATACATTGTCATGGTCCTTATAATATAAGGTTTCTACTATGTTTTATACTCTCTATGATTCTCAATTTAGACTCATCATTTTATGTATCTGTTTACAAGATAGATTCGTACCATGTTAATTTCTTAATGATATATCCTCTTACACTTCAATAAAGTGTCACATGATATCCTCTTGAACTTTATAAAATAAGTTGTCCATATATATATATATATATATAATTTCTAACCAGCCCGTTATAATTTCGGAATCTATATATCCTCCCCATTTAATTTTGATTAATTAATATCAACCCAAATATTATACTTGCTACATTTCTACCCTTATTGATTTATAACCTAAAGTTTTCAAACATTATCATATCCATGTATATACATATATATACAATTCCGAACCGTACACATATTTTCGGAAATCTTAATACTTCCCCTACATAGTTTTGATCATTCACAAAACTATCCCATATATTATATTTGTTACATTACTAACCTTATTAATTTATAATCTAAGGTTTCCAAACATTGTAATATACACATATATACATATACATGTATTTACGGACAGTACCCCGATATTTTGTCCAGATTTATACTATCTTCCCACAACTTTTTTTTTATTACATATTATCCCTCTTTATTCCATAAACTTACAATTTAATACCTAAAACTTTATATTATACATATTAGCTCTTTTAATTTCAAAAACTCCCCTAATAATTTTCTAAAATACCGAACAACCCTTTAACTTTATTAAACCTCATTTTCAACCCATAGTTTTCGGTAATTATAATATAACCCCATAAATGATCTTCTATTTCCTTATATACTTATAAATTTATTTAAATTATATTATAACATTATATTTAATTTAAGTAACACCTAAATTCATTAATATTCACCTAAAATGTCCCAAGGTGGTTATATTCACTAAAATTAAATTTTTGCACCAGAATCTTTATATAATTCATTTAATCACTTTCAAAAATAAATAATCAATATTCAAGGCTTAAAATAAGCATAAATAAAAATGCCTAAATACATGGCTTAAACATAGCATGTCACCAACTATTAGATGCCATAAATATGTCTCGAAATACACCATAGCCCACGGCTCATACAGATTTTAATATAACACCATTAAATTATTTTCCTTCACTAATCACTTAAGGCCATTATCACTAATTAGTTTCACTAATCAAATATTTAACCATTAATTTTATCCTAAATAGCATATATGCTCTCGGTTTTTGTACAAATTTATATTTTACTTCTTTAAATCATTTGCTTTCATTATTGGTTTATAAACTTGACTTTAATAAGTCATTATCACCTAATTTCAATCACCAAATACTTAACCATAATTTAAGCCACCTTTTTAGGGTTTAATTAACCCACATATTTCCATATATTCTCGGCACTAATTTAGTTCTACAACATAATTAGTTAAATGCATTTAAAAGGGTTTTTAAGTGCTTTTACCTTGTTATAATCACAAGGAAGTTCATAACAGCTTCATCTCCTCTCGGCTGTACACATATAGGTACCATATGTTATATTTCAGTTCATAAAAATTTCTTAAACACTATCATGGTTTTTAGGACATGTTTTAGCAAGTTACCTCATATAACTTGATGTTTTTCCTTTGGAAAATCAGCCTCAAGCTCACGTAGCTTAGGAGGGAGCACAACCACCATGCGGTCAACATTTACACAAGGAACAAGAAGTTTATTTAGTGACTTAAACACATAGCTAGTTTTAAGGAGGCTTTAAACATGATTTTTGAGCATTAAAAAGGTGATTCTTTACCTTGTATTTTGGAGGAGTCTAAGTGCTGTTTTCGGACTCCTAAAACCATGGAACTAGCGTCAGTTTTTGTAGAGAAAATAGGTGAAAAGCAAGGTCTAGGCAGCCATGAATGCACTTCTCTTTTACCTTGTATCATAGCTCTTCCATGGTGTGGTCTTGGGGTGGTTTTAGCTCAAAGAAAGGGCTGTGAACTGCCACCATTCGTGGGTATATAGAGGCAGAAAGAGGAGTGTCAAAAATCACATTTTCGGACTCATATAGTAGAGGAGAAGATGAGTGTTTTAGGGTGTGTTTTCTTACCTTCAAGTTTAAGATGGTTACCCTTGCTCTTTGGTGTGTTTTTGGTTGCTGTTTTAGCTCAATAAAAGGGTTGAGGAAAGGCTGAGATGGGGCTTCAAGTGTGAGCATCAGAACCAGAAAAAGAAGAGAGATCAGTGGACTTCAACTTGCATGAAAACGCAAGTCTAAAGCAGGAAAGGAAAAGAAATTTACCCTGTTGTTACTGATGTTTAAAACGCAAGAAGTGGCAGTTTTCCTTTGATGTTTCTCTGTTGGTGTTCGAGCATGGAGCAGGGAAGAAGCAGGGTTGTGCGTTTTTTTTTTTTTCCTTTGCTGTCCCTGTCTTGCTTCTGTAAGTAAATGAAGAGGATCTTTGGTTACAGGTTGTCACTGCTTCATGAGGAGGAAAGTGGGCTGTAACATGGTGCATGGATGGAGCAGGAGATCAGGTGAGCAGGGGCTGGAATGCGTGTGATGAAACAGGAACTGCTCTTACCGAGTTGTGCTGCTTATTTCTACCTCTTCTGCTGCTGTTGTCTATACCGAGAATGCAGGGAATTTAAACCGTGTTGTATTGTAGCAATAGAGCAGAATCTGGTGGGAAAGAAGGAGTAGAACCATGAAGGAAAGAAAAAGAGAAGGACTGCCCATTACCGTTTTTTTTCTGCTATTTGTTTCTTGCTGCTACATTTATTTTTCTGTAATGTTGTTCTGGTCGTGCTTCTGTAGGTCGATGCAGAAGGCTCCAGTTGGGAGTTGTTTTGCTGCTATTACTGCAACAGAAAAGAGTAGAAGTGGACTGGGATTAAGAGCAGGAATGTGGAGAGAGAAAGAGGTCACTTCTACTTGCTGCTTCAACCGGTTTGGAGGAGGAGAAGGATGAGACTTGCACCAGTAAACTGAAGAAGAGAAATGTTGGAGTGGTGCAGGCTGTAGACTATAGTGACACAACGTGGAGGTGAACCAATATTTCCCTTTGTTGCTGTTGTAACAGGACGTGAAAGGATGGGTGCACATGGGTAAAAGAGAAAGTGAGGTTTATTTGTACTTGTTTGTACTTTGTATGCTTATTTATTTGACTAATGATGTCATGCTTTCTCTTTCCTCTTGTAGGTAGCCGGCTGGAAAAAGGTTTGAAGGGAATTAGAAATATTTTCATTAGTTAATATGTGTCTAGTATTATGGTTATGGGTTAGCTAATTATTTGTAGTATTTATTTATTTATTTTATTTTCTTTTTATTTTTACTTCTCCATCCATCATAACCGGCAAGAGAATTGGTATTGTAATATACTTGTGTATATATATAATTATGATTATGTGTTAATTAGAATCTTGTGATATTATATTTTTTTTTTGTTTAAAATGTATATATATATGGATATATCTATATTGTATTTGTGATTTGTTTAGACTATATGTAATATTTATGTTGTTTAATGAGTGATATCATTTATTTAGACTACATGTAGTATTAGTATGTCACATGTGATATTAGATTTTTGGAGTTATTTCTCCTTAGTGACATTCTCTTTTGGTGTATCGTTTAATGTCCATCTTGGATTATATATTGATACAATAATACCTATAGCAATTATTATCCATGATTTAATTTAATCCTTATTAATTAAGGTAATAAATATGTGGGGTATTTCAAATTAAGACTTAATTAAGGTGGCTTAAAGGTATTTAAGGGTTTGTATAAGCTTAAGAAATAATGAGAAGTAAGTTAGTTTGTGTGAACTTGAATTGTAATTAATACACATGAATGAGTCCGGGGAACGTTAAAACGTATTGGGATGAGTTAATCATGGTAATTAATCATTCGATCCCGTGAATGTTATAGGACCCGAGTAGTTGAACTGTGAAGGGAACCGAGAGGTCGAGACCAACGGTGCACGGTATGACTCTCCCATGTCCTGTATGCTACCGAGGTTACCTCGGCTTGTTTGTTGTTGTGTGTTACTTGCATTCACCTAAATAAGATAATTGCATGTAACCGGCTTATTGCATATTCTATTGTCTTTATGACTTGTGACTTGTTGTTGGTGCTTTGGTTTGGAAGTCACCTTGGTTGTGAATTGTTTGGTTAATTCCTTGTGGTGGTTGATGGATCGATTTGCTTGGCCGTTGTGTTGTGGATTGATTGTTCGGTTGTTGACTTCCCGCTAACTCCTTAACACCTAACTATCTAACTTTGAGATTTGAATAATTGGGGGAATTTGGGAAGTCCGAAAAAGATTCGGCCACGCGTGAGATGATGAGGTAACAAGTGTAACACCCCTACGCTAACACCGTCATTACTGTCTAATCAACTCGTACATACTTACCTTCACAGCGGATACTTACTTACACAACTGAAATACCCCGTAATTAAAAACAGTGATTAATTAGGCTAATTATATTTTAAAGGCTTAATTGCACTTAAATAAATACGAGGGAACAAATCCCGAAGAAAACGGACCTTTAAAATGGGTAAAAGCATAAACGAACCTTGAAGCGGTTTTTCGAGGAAACCGGGAAAACGTGACTTTAAGCGCGGGTTAAATAGACTCGTAACAATTTTGGTCAACTAAATAGTCACTAATAAATATTAGTGGAGCCTTAGAACCAAGAAAATTAATTAAACGAGAAAATTCCGGAAAACGGGTACCGGTTAGTGAGAACTGTAACAACCGGGAAGTCGTGGGGTGAGAATGCAAATAAACAAAGGTAGTGTGTCCACTTTTGTAAATAAAAGTTGAAAATCTGTAGGAGGGGCATGTGTGGGCCGATTTTATAAGCCTCCCCCTCTCTTTAATTGTCTCTTATTTGCTAAAAGACAAAGCAAGTAAATAAAAGCAAAAAATTATTCTCTCTCTCACTCTCTTCCTCACTCACGTATCCCCCTCCTCTCTATTCTCTTTTTTCCTCCTTCTTCCCCTACCTTGCGATTTTAATGGAGAAAGAGGAGAGCTCACTCAACTTCCATCTCTCTCCTCTCTTTGAACACCCAAACCTTCTCCAAACTCAACAAAAAATATACCACTGTAATCCCCTCGCAAAGGAGAACGTTTTCATCCTTTCAAAAACTCAAAAGCTCTACTTTCGTTTTTGAGGGTATTCACCATTTGGAGATTTGAAGCCACCATTAGAAGCACCTTCACCTCCTTATCATCTTGAGGTAAAAAGAAATTCGAAAATCCATCATTTCTAGCCTTGTTTGCATATTAAGCATTTTCAGTTTTTGAATACTTTCTCCCTTGTTGCTTCAGCCGATTTTGGCTCTTTGGTGGGCTAGAAATCTTGTTCTCTTACTAGTCAAGAACTTCATCCACTCATTGGAAGGTAAACTCTCTTCTAAACCCTAAAACATTTAATTCTAGGGTTAGTGCAAACTTGAATGTTAAATGGTGTTGTGTATTGGTATGGGTTGTAGAACTGGGTGAGAATCCCATTGAAACCGAGAAGAAGAGGAGAAGGAAAGAAGAAGAGGAAAAGAAAGAAAGAAAACTAACAAGTCAAGGTAAATGCTCTTACTTTGTGTTAGTGTGTGGATTGTAATGTAACAGTTTTTGTGGAGTAGTAAAATGAGTAGTGAAATGAGTATTGAGTAGTAAGTACAGGGTAGTATAATGAAGAAAGGAATGTAACAGTTTTTGAAGGTTTAAATGATTTTAAACTTGGGAAAAACATTGGGTATTGAGTGGGTATGTGTGCAGAATTTTATTTGATATAGTAGTGTGGAATTGTGTATATGATGTAGAGTATAACAGGTGATGAGAATGAGGAACTTGTGAACTGAATATTGTGTGGAGAATGTTAGGAATATAGGGGAGACCATGTCAAAAATGTGTAGAAAGATGAGGGCCTAATGGTTTAAGAAGAGGAAGTATTTGGAGAGTTTAAAAGAGTGTTTTGTAGTTTGTAACAGATTTTGAAGGAGAGTTGTTAGAGGAATGGAACTAGGTGTGGGTAATGTATTTGAGATGCCAAGAGTAGCATTAGTTGAGAGAGTATTCGTTGAGGAGAAGTATTGGGGGTGTAAGAGTGAGATGAAAATCTGTAGCATAAGGGAGGAAATCAAAATCTGTAGCATACGTGTGTTGTGAAGAAGTGAGGAAAATGTATACGTGGATGTAAGGATTAGTACTAAGTTGAGGAATGAATTAGCATGATTTGGAGGTTTAAATTTGTATTGGAACATGTTAGGAAGCATGTAGGAAGATTGGGGAAGAAATGGGAAAGAAAAAGAATTGAAAACACAAGTCTGTAGCAATTCTGCTACCGACCGACCCAGATCTGGGTCGGACCGTGGGTCGGTCGGGGCTTAATTAACGAAGAACAAACCTTCTGGAACGGACCGACCCAGGAGCCGTGGTCGGTCGTGGGTCGGTCGGATTAAAATTCTCGTTGTCGAAGTTTCGGACTTCGACCGACCCAGAGGTGGGTCGGTGGTGGGTCGGTCGGAGCTTGGACAACGGGACTGAAACTCTCGGGAATGGACCGACCCAGAGGTGTTGGGTCGGTCGGAATGGTTCTGGGTCGGTCGGGAGAAATTTCAAAGACAAACCTTACTGGAATGGACCGACCCAGGGTTTTGGGTCGGTCGTTGGGTCGGTCGACCCATAACTTACAAAAAAAAAAAAAAAATGTTTTAATTATATGATTATAGCAATCATATGTATATGCCTATATACCTATATGCATATATATGTAGTAGTAGTACACCATTAATGAGGTAATAATGGTAAGAAAGTAAGTAGATGAGTAATGAAACAAGTGTAAGAAGTAATAAGGAAGAGAATGGTTTTACAACCGAGTAAGAATGTATAAAGTAGTAAGTATGCATTGCAAGTAGCAAAGAAGGAGTAAGTTAGATCAATAATAGATCATTGATCATACTACTTCATGTATGTATAGGAAATCAAATAGTTGATCTCCCAAGGACCCGGTAGTACGTAAGCGACGGTGAACGGTATGATTTCTTCATGCCCTGTATCCTAACTTGGTTACCCCGATTGTGTGCTTATGTGATCACCAACAAGATAAATGCATGAATCGGAATTATATTGCACATAATGTGTTTGAACTATATTGTTCTTGTTTATTGCTCTTGAACATTAGTTTGTATAATTCATGAAATGAATGAATAGAAATGAAGTGTATGTGTAAGTATGAGTACTTGTGTATTGTAGTATGTGGAAGTAAGATGGACTTTACTAATTCCTAACAACCTAACTCCTAACATGAGTAATGAGTAAATGGAATGAGTAGAAGCCCGATATAGTTTCGGCCACGCGTGAGGATAAGGAACCACAGAGGTTGGAACCAATCCTGGCTATGATCTTTTCCTTGGACCAATTCCCTTTGTATGGGTAGCATCCTGGATTAGTGTGCCATCTTAAAGCCCGGTGGTGGGAGATAGTACTCCCTGCCCGGAGGTCATACCGACTTAACTGGAAGTAAAGTATGTAAGAATGTAAGTATTGTATTGTATAGGTCTTGACTATTGTAAGTCATTGACCCGGAGTAAAAGAGTATTGAACACCCGATTAACCCGGGTGTGTAATAAGGCTAACTGGACCTTTGTATGTATTGGAGAATTGTATCTCCGTAATGCGGTGAGTATTCGGTAAGTATAACGGTTGACTTGTTTTGTCTTCCATGCTTGTATGTATTGTATGAATGTATGCCTTGAAATGAATGTATTGAATTGTATTGTATAAGCATGTATGTATGTATGATGAAAGAACCGCATGTATACGACCAAGTAGTTGGCGTACCCTCGCTAGTACGCGGGGTATGCGGTTATCATATTCAGCGTAAGCTGACCCCCTCGGGGGAATGTTTTTACTCCACAGGTACCCGCGAGGCGTGATGGTAGAGTAGGGCAGCATGTGATTCTTTTTGGATGTAGTTAGCAGTATTGAAAAGTGTACCGAGTTGTACACGGCTAGAGCCTTTTGAGTAGCCGGTGTACCATGTGGTACACCTTTTTGGGATGATGAATTTTAATTGGATAGTAAGGAGAGGTTGTATAAACTCTTCATTTTTGGGAAGTAACATTGGATTGTAATTCATATAATTCGGTAAACTCGGTAATCAATTGTAAACTAAGTATTTGGATTGTAAAGTAAGTAGTAAGTATTTGATTTATTCTAATCGTCAGACTGAGATGGTAAGTAGTGTAGCCTTGTTGATCTTGGATGGTTAACGGCATTGTATCACCCGCCGGGAGTAAGTAAGTATTCCGCTGCGATTCTGGTAATTATGAGCAGGATTAGAGGAGTAAGAAAGGATTAGCGGTTGGGGTGTTACAAAAAGTGGTATCAGAGCGAAGTCTCGCTCTGATGATTAGAAGTATTAAGTATAGTGATTACCGACGAGTTAGGATTTCAACCGTCTTAAGACGGAAAATTAGAAACCTAACTAGGAATACCGTTAGCAATAACGGATACCCTTGACGTCTACAAAGACGATACCATTGTTGAATGAAGACCATGAGGTCATAGTATCCAACATCTAATGTAATCCACACTTGTTCAGATGTCAGGACGAGGTCGAGGCGACCTAGAGGAGAGACATCTGGTGGACCGGGCGCGCAGACGATAGCTGAGATCGTCGCCGCCACGGTAGCACAGATGCTACCGGAAGTAATCACCGCTGTACAAGCCCACACAGCAGAACCAAAACAGCAGCAGCAGCCCGACCCACCTCATCCCCGTGAGACTAATTGGGTAAAAGCAGTCGCTGACCTTCGACCTCCAAACTTTAGAGGCGAGAGCGACCCCGCCAAGCTCGAGGCCTACCTCTCCGAGATGGAGACGGCCTTCGACACACTTGAGACTCCCGCTGGAGTCCGAGTGAGAATAGCTGCGTACTATCTGAAAGACGCGCTATGGACTGGTGGAAGCTCATAAAGGCCGAGCATGTAGCCGATCCGGCATTCGGATGGGAAGCATTACCTCTCTCCTCCGATCTAAATACTACCCCGAGCATGTCAAGACCAAGAAAAGGCTTGAGCTCGATGCACTTAAGATGACCGAGAAGATGACGGTTGATGAATATTACCGCACCTTCACCTCTCTCCTTAGACTTCTACCCGACCTTGGGTATACCGGCCAAGTCTTGGTCGACCGCTTCTACGGCGGATTGAGCCATCGACTCCGGTATGGCATGGGCTTCACGCGGTTTACCTCCCTTCAGGTAAACAAGTTGAACCCTTAAAAAGCCATGAGTAATGTAAATAGTATTCCCGTATGTAGTGTAACCTAATGCCTAAGTAATTCAGGAGTGTTACCATGCTGCATCTCGAGTTGAGATCACCTGCCAGCTGAGAGATGAGGAGCAAGCGCTGAAGCGCAAGGTGAGCAGCAAGGGTAACCCTCCGACGACCAAAATCAATCCAAACCTTGGAAGAAGAAGAAAGGGAAGCATTCTTATCAGAAGAACACTTCGGAGACGGCGGTGCCCATGCTGAGAAGGGCAAGGCAGCTGAGCCATTGCAGCTTGCCTACACCGCACCAGTGGCAGCGAAGCCACTGAGGTCTCAGCCCTACAGGGGTAAGTAACCGAAACCGAATTAGTACACTGTGGAATTAGTATGTATGTAGAGTATTGTAAGTATACCGAACCTTGCTAACTTGGAAGCTATAGGTTCTGGATTTGGCCAAGGAAAGAACCAATCTGATGGCCGCAGTACATCTGCCGTAACTGCAACAAGGATCATCCGGGCACAGATTGCCAAGGAAGGGAGATCCGCTGTTTCACGTGTCAGAAACCGGGCCACCGTGCCAATGTATGCCCAGAGAACTCTAAGCCCAAGGGCAACTACCAGGGCTACAAGCAGCGTGAGGGCAAGGAAGCTGCATCTGGCGATGCTCATGCCCAGCACACCTCACAGGGACAGGGATCCCGAGGTCCGCAGAGGGGCGCACCGCAGAGGCAGCCGGCCCTACACATCATAGACCGTGATGGGACGGGACTAAGTCCGGCCCAGGTAACTAACTGAAACCTTTAATCCTTGAAAGAGCATGCCTAAGTATCAAGTAATTGTATGAATGGGAGTATGAATGCGTAAGTATTGAAGTATGAAATCGAGTATGAGTAAGTAACATGGAAGTATGTATTGAGCATGAATGAATTAGTAAGCCTAGAACTTACTCTAGATGAATTTACCACCTTAGGGAAATTCCATATCTGTTACCCATACCTTCAAACTCACCTCAAGAAGAGACCGACATCGCCTCACCACTTCAACAACGAGCAGTGTCAGGTCATCCGCCCAGGTATGATCTTATTAAAAGGATACCTGACACCCGAAGCACAGATTTCAATCATCGACGACGATGCAACGAGTTAGGAATGGGTCCAGGAGGATTTTATACACCCGAATTCCCGGTGGAGCTACAATGAAGCTAAAGCTTATGTGCTTGGGAAAGGATTGGAACCCTTATACCAAGACATACCAAACGACGCGAACAAGAGACGGAGCAACACCTCCAGCAATACCCCCAGAATTCCAAACGCTTGTCACACAAGCTGTAGAAATTGCACAACAGTATGAAGATGAACCAATTCCTGCACTTGAAGCAGATGTATGTATTGTCAACTTCTATGAGAAAGAAGGACGACTTGGCTTACACCAAGACAAGGACGAGACAGCGGAATCTCTTGAACTAGGAGTGCCCGTAGTGTCTTGGTCCATTGGTGATGACGCCGTATTTTGTATAGCGAGCGGAAGCGTGTGGACCTCGCAGAGAAATTGGTATTGAGATCAGGAGATGTTCTAATCATGGGTGGAAAATCAAGGTTGCTGTATCACGGGATCCAGAAGATCAAGTTGAATACGGCACCACCGGCAATAATCAATGCCACACACATGAAACCAGGACGCCTGAACCTCACCTTTAGAAAGTATTAATCTTGTAGTATCATGTAATCCAGTAGTAACGTGTATTAGAGACACAGTATGTATGATGGTTGGTTATTCAATAAAAGCAGTGTTGGTTATTAAATTCCACTTGCGTTCCACCATCCTTACTTATAATCTTGTGAATCAATAGGTTGTGGACTCGGTACCGAAGGTAACCTGAGTATCCTCACCGAAGAACAAGCCGGCAGAAGCGGCACCATTCTAACGGGAACATTCCCAGTGAACGGCATCGAAGCCAAGTATTATTCGACTCCGGCGCCTCTCACACCTTTGTATCGCCATCATTCGCTACAAGGTTGGGGCTAGACGCAGATGAGCTACCAAACTTCTTGGTTACTCTCCCGTCGAAGGAGCGAGTAAAATGTACTAAGTATTACCACACCGCCACCATTCAAATCAAAGGTGAAGCGTTCCCCATTTCCTTCATTGAATTCAACGGATTGGGATTCGACTTGATAATTGGAATGAACTGGTTGGAGCGGCACAAGGGACGGATCCTATGCGCCGAGCACCGCTTGCTACTCAAGAGTCCATCTGGGGTCACTGTTTCATACCGCCAGAGACCAAGAGAGCCTTCAACCACAGTCATCTCCGCTATGGCAATGTATCGGGAGCTCAGAAAAGGGCACGAAGTATATTTATGTCACGTGCAAGACCTGGAGAGAGATCCAGAGATCCAGAGTCAGTGTAGAGGGTAGCAGTAGTCTCAGAATTCCCTGATGTATTCCCCAAGGAGCTACCTGGTATGCCACCACAGAGAGCGGTAGAGTTTGAAATCGACCTTGTACCGGGTACTGGTCCCATTGCTAGGGCACCATACCGTATGGCACCAGCAGAAATGGCAGAACTCAAAGAACAATTACATGATCTTCTCGACAAAGGGTTTATACGCCCGAGCGTATCACCCTGGGGAGCACCGGTCCTCTTCGTGAAGAAGAAGGACGGTAGCCTCCGCCTCTGCATCGACTACCGCGAATTGAATGCGGTCACAGTAAAGAATAAGTATCCATTGCCACGCATCGACGACCTGTTCGATCAGTTGAAGGGAGCATCTGTCTTTTCTAAGATTGATCTCCGATGGGTATCACCAAATTGCTATCAAAGAGCAAGACATTGAGAAAACAGCATTCCGAACAAGATATGGCCACTACGATTCACAGTGATGCCATTCGGTTTGTCTAATGCACCAGCCAAGTTCATGGACCTAATGAATCGGTTATTCAGTGATCAGCTGGACACTTCAGTAGTAGTATTCATCGACGACATCTTGTGTATTCGAAGTCACAGCAGAAGAGCATGAAAACCATTGAGAAGAGTACTTGAGACACTGCGCGAGAACCAGCTGTATGCGAGTTCTCCAAATGCGAGTTTTGGCTAGATCAGGTATCATTCCTTGGTCATGTCATATCGAGCGCAGGTATATCAGTAGATCCATCTAAAATCGAAGCAGTGCGATCATGGCCTAGACCTAAGACTGTTACCGACATCCGGAGCTTTCTTGGTTTAGCCGGTTACTACCGGAGGTTTGTAAGGACTTCTCAAAAGTCGCTAAGCCCATGACGTCACTGATGAAGAAAGATGCACCCTTTGTATGGACAAAGGAGTGCGAACTATCCTTCCAGACACTGAAAGACTCATTGACCTCAGCGCCAGTTCTCACACTTCCAGAGGGCACAGAGGGATTTGAGGTGTATTGTGATGCATCGGGTAAGGGAATGGGATGCGTGCTCATGCAGCATGGCAAGGTAGTAGCCTATGCTTCTCGCCAGCTGAAAAAGCATGAGGAGAATTACCCGACACATGATCTAGAGTTAGGAGCCATTGTCTTCGCCTTGAAGATATGGCGACACTATCTCTATGGGGTAAGCATCACCATCTACTCCGACCACAAAAGCTGCAGTACGTATTTACCCAGAAAGAGCTGAATTTAAGACAAAGGAGGTGGATGGATTCTATCAGATTATGACATCAACCTCTCCAGTATAAAGAAGGGAAGGCAAACGTGGTAGCCGACGCCCTGAGCCGTCGAGCACACTCGCTCCATTCGCTACTCGCTTCTTCTAGCTTGGTTTGACGAGGTGCGGAGACCTCAGTTGAGCGACCCTTACTTCACAAAGATCAGACAAGAAAATCACAGATGGTACCTTAGAGAGCCGAAAGTACGACTTCAAATTGCATGAAGATGGCCTGATCCGATTGAATGGCAGATTATGCGTCCCCCGAAGCAATGCTGAGCTAAGGGATCGCATTCTGCGAGAGTCACATTGTTCGACATTGCATGTCCATCCGGGAGCCTCTAAAATGTACAAAAGACATGAAGAGGTACTTCTGGTGGTCAGGAATGAAATCAGACGTGACTGAGTATGTTCTGAGGTGCTCACTTGCCAGAAGGTGAAGTTCGAGCACCGAAGACCGGGAGGAATGGTGCAATCCATGCCCCTTCCGGAGTGGAAATTCCACGATATCTCTATGGATTTTGTTGTTGGACTCCCACCTGCTAGGGAGGACTCAACATGATCTGGGTGGTAGTAGTCGATCGCCTCACCAAGGTTGCCCGATTCATACCGATGAAGGACACTTGGAAGGTGGCGAAGCTCGCAGAGCTATTCGACAAGGAGATATCATCCGACACCACGGAGTTCCGGAAAACCATTGTATCTGACCGCGACACCAGGTTTCTTCGAGATACTGGAGAGCAACACGGGAAGGCTGGTACCGAGTTGAAGCTTAGCACCGCCTTCCACCCACAGACCGACGGTCAGACAGAAAGGACCATCCAGACACTAGAGGACATGCTTAGGGCATGTGCCTTGGACTTCCAGGGGAGCTGGATTGAGAAGCTTCATCTTATCGAGTTTTCGTTTATAACAATAGCTATCATGCTTCGATTAAGATGTCGCCGTTCCAAGCTTTGTATGGTAGGCCTTGCCGTACCCCGTTGTGTTGGGATGAGTCAAGTGAAGCGGTCATCATAGGACCGGAGTAGTATTGGGAACAAGTACAAGCTGAGGTACAAACAAATCCGAGCTAATATGAAGGCAGCCCAAGATAGACAGAAATCCTATGCGGATGTGCGACGACGCGACCTTGAGTTCGCCGTGGGCGAATCAAGTGTTCTTGCGTGTCACCTATGAAGGGTGTCTTTCGATTTGGCCAAAAGGGCAAGCTGAGCCCGAAATTTGTAGGCCCGTATGCCATTACCGAGAGGATTGGAGCCGTAGCTTACAGGCTAGCATTGCCTGAAGAATTGGGGCGTGTCATGATGTCTTTCATGTATCACAACTCAAGAAATACATAGCCGATCCCTCTCATGTATTAGAACCCGAACACTATCCCTAGAGCCGACGATGAGATATGTCGAGACTCCATTGCGAATCCTGATAAAGACAAGAGACACTCGCCATAATCTGTACGAATGGTGAAGGTCTTGTGGTCTAAACCACGATGTCGAGGAAGCGACTTGGGAACTAGAGGACGCCATGAAGGCGAAGTACCCGAATCTATTTGTAGACTAGATGTCTAGTATCCGTATAGCACGGAGGGTACGGGGCGTACCCCTTTTAAGGGGGGTAGAGCCTTTTGCTTTTGCATTGCTTCGTTAGCATTGCGTAGTATGTATGCATTGTAATTGTATTTGGTTGGCACATGTAGTGCTAATTGTATTTATTGGCACAAAGTAGTGCTAGTAGTACTCGGTATGTAATACAAGGAGTATGACATGCGTATGGTATGTATGTAACGAATAATGCACTTGTGTCGTACGGTATATGACACGAATGACATTGTGAATGTATTGTGTATGTATTGTGGATGTGTGCAATGGGATGAGTAATGTGTATGAATTGAGTATTATGTATGGCATTGGAATTGAGTATGATGTATGGTATCTGATTGTGTATGCTGGTAGTGTAAGAATGTGAACACCTTGTAAGGTAGGTGGTAGTAGTATGCATTATGGCAATTCGTTTGCCAAATGAGTAAAACAGTAACCGTAAACCTTGAGCAACTTTGAGGGCAAAGTTTCTTAAGGGGGGTAGATTGAAATACCCCGTAATTAAAAACAGTGATTAATTAGGCTAATTAATTTTTAAAGGCTTAATTGCACTTAAATAATAAATACGAGGAAACAAATCCCGAAGAAAACGGACCTTTAAAATGGGGTTAAAAGCATAAACGAACCTTGAAGCGCGTTTTTCGAGGGAAACCGGGGGAAAACGTGACTTTAAGCGGGTTAATAGACTCGTAACAATTTTGGTCAACTAAATAGTCACTAATAAATATTAGTGGAGCCTTAGAACCAAGAAAATTAATTAAACGAGAAAATTCCGGAAAACGGGTACCGGTTAGTAGTGAGAACTGTAAACAACCGGGAAGTGGTGGTGAGAATGCAAATAAACAAAGGTAGTTGTGTCCACTTTGTAAATAAAAATTGAAAATCTGTAGGAGGGGCATGTGTGGGCCGATTTTATAAGCCTCCCCCTCTCTTTAATTGTCTCTTATTTGCTAAAAGACAAAGCAAGTAAATAAAAGCAAAAAAATTATATATCTCTCCTCACTCTCTTCCTCACTCACGTATCCCAATCCCCCTCCTCTCTATTCTCTCTTTTCTTCCTCCTTCTTCCCCTACCTTGCGATTTTAATGGAGAGAAAGAGGAGAGCTCACTCAACTTTCCATCTTCTCTCCTCTCTTTGAACACCCAAACCTTCTCCAAACTCAACAAAAAAATATACCACTGTAATCCCCTCGCAAAGGAGAACGTTTTCATCTTTTAAAAACTCAAAGCTCTACTTTCGTTTTTGAGGGTATTCACCATTTGGAGATTTGAAGCCACCATTAGAAGCCACCTTCACCTCCTTATCATCTTGAGGTAAAAAGAAATTCGAAAATCCATCATTTCTAGCCCTTGTTTGCATATTAAGCATTTTCAGTTTGAATACTTTCTCCCTTGTTGCTTCAGCCGATTTGGCTCTTTGGTTGGGCTAGAATCTTGTTCTCTTACTAGTCAAGAACTTCATCCACTCATTGGAAGGTAAAAACTCTCTTCTAAACCCTAAAACATTTAATTCTAGGGTTAGTGCAACTTGTATGTTAAATGGTGTTGTGTATTGGTATGGGGTGTGTAGAACTTGGGTGAGAATCCCATTCGAAACCAGAGAAGAAAGGAGAAGGAAGAAGAAGAGGAAAGAAAGAAAGAAAACTAACAAGTCAAGGTAAATGCTCTTACTTGTGTGTTAGTGTGTGGATTGTAATGTAACAGTTTTGGGAGTAGTAAAATGAGTAGTGAAATGAGTTGAGTAGTAAGTACAGGGTAGTATAATGAAGAGAAGGAATGTAACGTTTTTGAAGGTTTAAATGATGTTTAAACTTGGGAAAACATTGGGTATTGAGTGGGTATGTGTGCAGATTTTTATGTTGATATAGTAGTGTGGAATTGTGTATATGATGTAGAGTATAAACAGGTGATGAGAATGAGGAACTTGTGAAACTGAATATTGTGTGGAGAATGTAGGAATTATAGGGAGACCATGTCAAAAATTGTGTAGAAAGATGAGGGCCTAAATGGTTTAAGAAGAGGAAGTATTTGGAGAGTTTAGAAAGAGTGTTTTGTAGTTTGTAACAGATTTTGAAAGGAGTATGTTAGAGGAATGGAACTAGGTTGTGGGTAATGTATTTGAGATGCCAGAGTAGCATTAGTTGAGAGAGTATTGGGTGTAAGAGTGGAGATGAAAATCTGTAGCATAAGGAGGAGAATCAAAATCGTAGCATAAGTGTTGTGAAGAAGTGAGGAAAAATGTATAAGTGGATGTAAAGGATTAAGTACTAAGTTGAGGAATGAATTAGCATGATTGGAGTGTTAGTAATTTGTATTGGAACATGTTAGGAAGCATGTAGGAAGATTGGGAAGAAATGGGAAAGAAAAAGAATTGAAAACAAGTCGGTAGCAACTTTCTGCTACCGACCGACCCAGAGTCTGGGTCGGACCGTGGGTCGGTCGGGGCTTAATTAACGAAGAACAAACTTCTGGAACGGACCGACCCAGGAGCCGTGAGTCGGTCGTGGGTCGGTGGTCGGATCTTAAAATTCTCGTTGTCGAAGTTTCGGACTTCGACCGACCCAAAGGTTGGGTCGGTCGGTGGGTCGGTCGGAGCTTGGACAACGGGACTGAAACTCTCGGGAATGGACCGACCCAGAGGTGTATGGGTCGGTTCGGAATGGTTCTGGGTCGGTCGGGAGAAATTTCAAAGACGAAACCTTACTGGAATGGACCGACCCAGGGTTTTGGGTCGGTCGGTGGGTCGGTCGACCCATAACTTACAAACAAAAAAATGTTTTAATTATATGATTATAGCAATCATATATGTATATGCCTATATACCTATATGCATATATATGTAGTAGTACACCATTAATGAGGTAATAATGGTAAGAAAGTAAGTAGATGAGTAATGAAACAAGTGTAAGAAGTAAAAAGGAAGAGAATGGTTTTACAACCGAGTAGAATGTAATAAGTAGTAAGTATGCATTGCAAGTAGCAAAGAAGAGTAAGTTAGATCAATAATAGATCATTGATCACACTACTTCATGTATGTATAGGAATCAAATAGTTGATCTCCCAAGGACCCGTTAGTACGTAAGACGACGGGAACGGGTATTATTTCTTCATGCCCTGTATCCAACTAACTTGGTTACCCCGATTTGTGTGCTTATGTGAATCACCACAAACAAGATAATGCATGAATCGGATTATCTTGCACATAATTGTGTTTGAACTATATTGTTCTTGTTATTGCCTCTGAAATATTGTTTGTATAATTCATGAAATGAATGAATAGAAATGAAGTGTATGTGATAAGTATGAGTACTTGTGTATTGTATGTATGTATGGAAGTAAGAATGGACTTACTACTAATCCTCCTAACAACCTAACTCCTACCCTGAGTAGTGAGTAAAATGGAATGAGTAGAAGCCCGATATAGTTTCGGCCACGCGTGAGGATAAGGAAACCACAAGAGGTTGGAACGAATCCTGGCTATGATCTTTTCCTTGGACCAATTACCTTTGTATGGGTAGCATCCTGGATTAGTGTGCCATCTTAAGCCCGGTGGTGGGAGATAGTACTCCCTGCCCGGAGGTCATACCGACTTAACTGGAAGTAAAGTATGTAAGAATGTAAGTATTGTATTGTATAGGTCTTGACTATTGTAAGTCATTGACCGGAGTAAAAGAGTATTGAACACCCGATTAACCCGGGTGTGTAATAAGGCTAACTGGACCTTGTATGTATTGGAGAATTGTATCTCCGTAATGCGGTGAGTATTCGGTAAGTATAACGGTTGACTTGTTTTGTCTTCCATGCTTGTATGTATTGTATGAATGTATGCCTTGAAATGAATGTATTGAATTGTATTGTATTAAGCATGTATGTATGTATGAATGAAAAGAACCGCATGTATACGACCAAGTAGTTGGCGTACCTCGCTAGTACGCGGGGTATGCGGTTATCATATTCAGCGTAAGCTGACCCCCTCGGGGGAATGTTTTTACTCCACAGGTACCGCGAGGCGTGATGGTAGAGTAAGGGCAGCATGTGATTTTTGGATGTAGTTAGCAGTATTGAAATAGTGTACCGAGTTGTACACGGCTAGAGCCTTTTGAGTAGCCGGTTGTACCATGTGGTACACCTTTTTGGGATGAGAATTTTAATTGGATAGTAGGGAGAGGTTTGTATAAACTCTTCATTTTTGGAAAGTAACATTGGATTGTAATTCAATTAATTCGGTAAACTCGGTAATCAATTGTACTAAGTATTTGAATTGTAAAGTAAGTAGTAAGTATTTGATTTATTCTAATCATCAGACTGAGATGGTAAGTAGTGTAGCCTTGTTGATCTTGGATGGTTAACGGCATTGTATCACCCGCCGGGAGTAAGTAAGTATTCCGCTGCGATTCTGGTAATTATGAGCACGGATTAGAGGAGTAAGAAGGATTAGCGGTTGGGGTGGTACAACAACGGCGGGGGGGGATACATTGCCGTCGGCCACCCACGTGACCAATAAGGCTTACAACCAATACAGCATCGGTCTGATGGACCGGAATATCCGAGTGCTACACAATTACAATACACATTCCAATACACCCGAGCACTACAAGGCTCCATTCAATACCATACTCCATAACGTGATACATTACAATACACTGAGTTTTCTAAGATCCAAATCAGAATACAATAATTCCTTCAAGTTCATACATACTCATTAGGAGTCTAGCATCTACCCATTCTCACAACTACATGCTTTCCAAATACATACGGTACACCCCCTTGGTGCACTTCTACAACAAAGGCTACAAGCCTTATACAATTCACTACTATCTACATTTCATTCCTAGCTATTCAATCATAGCTGTCGGCCTCTTACTGTGATCATATCCGCTTCGGGTACCTACACACTAAAGACGGTGCCCCTAGGGGCTCAGCTTACGCTGCATATGACGTCCGCCTACCCCGCGTGCTAGCGAGGGTACGCCGACCACTTGGTCGAATACATGCAATTCATTTTATTCATACATACATACATGCTTCATTCATAATACTACAATACTCCACAAGAATACATACATACATTTCAATACATCCAAGGATACATACATACAATTTAATACAAACAAGGAAGACCATACAAGTAAACCGATGCATACTTACCTTTACCGAGATACACATACACATTACCTTCACAATACATACACAATACTTGTTAGCTCCTTTTTGTCCACCCGGGTTAATCGGGTGGAGATTACTCTTTTACTCAGGGTCAATGACTTACGCCAGGCAAGACCATTACTCATACAATGCTTACTTACTTACTACTTACTCAAGTTAAGTCGGTGTGACCTCTGGGCAGGGACTACACCGTCCCACCACCAGGCTTTAGGTGGCTCACTAATCCGGGATGCTACCCATTTAAGGGATTTGGGCCGCGGAAAAGATTAAAAGCCAGGAATCGGATCCAACCTCTTGTGTCTCATCATCCTCACGCGTGGCCGAATCTATATCGGACTTCTACTCATTCCATTTTACTCAATACTTACGTTAGGAGTTAGGTAGTTAGGAATTAGTAGAAGTCAATACATCCATGCCACACAACAATACAATACTTACATACACATCCATACAAAGTATAATACATTACACAAGTATACTACAAGGTACATATACAATTCATCCTCATTCGTTCATTTCATGAATTATACAAACTAAATGTTCAAGACAGTATAGCAAGAACAAATATAATCAAGCACGAGTAAGTGCATTAAAGTCCGATTCATGCATTTATCTTATTTAGGTGATCAAATAAGCACACAAATCGGGGTAACCAGGTTAGGATACAGGGCATGAAGAAATCATACCGTTCACCAACGTTCCTTGTACACTCACTCCCCTTCGGAAGTCGATTATTCAAATCCTATACCATGCATAACATTTCCACAATCAATACTCTATAATTAATTTACTTAGTGCGTTCCTAACAATTTCCGGTTTACACTTACTACTTCTTACTTATACAAATCATTTCTCTTTACTTGTTTCACTTAATTCTCAAGTTGATTTCAATTCTCTAAATGCATATCTTCTTTACTTCATTACTCTAGCACCATACTACTTACTCTTACACATACATATACTATGTGTATATGTACACATGCTCATATGAATACTCTTACTTAGTATATATATATATATATATAATATATATATATATTAAATACTACCATTATTATTCATATATTTAATTTTTTTTTTAATTTTTTTTTGAACCCGACCGACCCAACCCTGGGTCGGACCTAGGGTCGGTCGGGTACCGAGAGAATTGTTCTTCGAAAGTTCCAGTGGACCGACCCACCCATGGGTCGGACCAAGGGTCGGTCCGGTACTGAAACATTCTGGGTTCAAAATTTCCAAGCCGACCGACCCAACCCCTGGGTCGGTCCGTGGGTCGGTCGGGTGCAGAAAGATTTCTGGTTGCGTTATTGCAGTCGGACCGACCCAACCCTGGGTCGGACCCCGGGTCGGTCCGCTGCAGAATCACTTGTTCTTGTTTCAGTTTTACTCTTTTCTTTTCCCTTTGTTCCCCAATCTTTCCACAACTAATCCCACATGCTTAATCCCTTAAAAGGCACTCTAAACTACCTTAATTCACTTCCAAATTCATCATTCAATCTTTGATTTGCTACACAAACTTTTCATTCTTTTCTTCCTAAACTTCATGCTACAGATTTTGATCCTTCTTCCTTTGCTACAGATTTTGAAATCAATTCCTACCATCCTATACTTCCTCTACCAATGTCAATTCTAGCATTCAAAATGCATTATCTTTTCATCCTAGTTCCCCCTATTATCTAGCTCCTCTCCAAATCTGTTTCAAAGTGTTAAACTACTCACAACAAACACCAAAGCACACCTAGTTATTACCTAGGTTATTTCTTCTCTTCTTATACCACTAAGTCCTCTAATTTCTAGAGAAATTTTACAAGAGTTTCCCCTATAATTTTCACTTTGCTCACATACCAATTCAGTTCACAACCTATTCCAAACTTCCACATCAATCACAATACTAATCAGCACATAATTTTTCCTGCACAAACACATTCATTTCCCATGGTTTTCCCAAGCTTTTACTCATCATTTACAAGTTTCAAAACTGTTACATTCTCTTCCTCAATACACTACAATTCCAATACTACTCAAGGTCATTTAATTTCTTCATTCCAAATGCTCAAAAACTGTTACATTGCTCTACACAAAACTTACTCAAGGTAAGAGTGTTTACCTTGTGATTTTAGTTTCTCCTTTCTTTCTTTTCCTTCCTTCTTTCTTTCTTGTTTTCGATGCTTTGTTCAAGGACTAGACAATGCTACAGCCCATACCAATACACAACAATGCTAGTTTAGAATTCATTCTCAACTAACCCTAAAATTTAGACACATTTTTAGAGTTTGGGAAGAGCATTACCTTCAACCAATAAATGGAGCTCTTAACTAGCAAGAGGACAAGATTCCAGCACCAATGGGGCTATCAAAATCGGCTGGAACAAAGCACAAGACAAGGCTCAATTTGGATTTTCGTTTTGTCAAAAGGAGCTAGAGAAAGATGGGTTTCCAAGACTATTTTTACCTCAAAACACTAAGGAGATGAAGGAGCTTCCAATGGTGTCTTCAAGCTTCAAAAATGGAGAACACCCATGGAGATGAAGTTGGTTGTTTTCGATTTTTGAAAGGAGGAATATGTTCTCCTTGATGAGAGGATTCTAATGATATAATTTTTGTGATTTTTGGAGAAGGTTTGAGCATTGAACAAGAGGAGAGAAGATGGGAGTTCCTTATCCCCTTGCAAATCCATAGCTAGAGCTCAAGGAGGAAGAAAGTTCAGAAAATAAGGAGGGAGGGGGTGAGCTACGTGAGAGAGAGAGTTGTGAGGAGAGAGAGTCTCCAAATTTTGCTTTTGTACTTGTTTATTCATTTACTTATCTTTTAGTGTATTAGAGTGTGTGTGTGTGTTATATATTAATTGTGAGAGAGGGGAGAGAAATCGAGACACACACACACAAGTTCAGATTTTAATTTTTTTTTTGCAAATGGGACACATAAGTTTGTGTTTGTTACAGTTTGAGCCCCGTACGTTCTCATTTTACCGGTATTCGCTAACGGAAACCCGTTTTTGGAATTTTCTCGTTTAATTGATTTTATTGGTTCTAGACCTTCGTTAATATTTATTAATGACTATTAATTAATTATAATCATTACGGGTCTATTTAACTCGCTTAAAGTCGCGTTTTCTCGGTTCCTCGAAAAACACACTTTAAGGTTCGTTTGTGTTTTAATCCGTTTTCTTCGGGATTTGTTCCCTCATATTATTTATGACTAACTAAGCCCTAGGAATCCATCTAGGACCCTAGTTAAGGTTATATACCTTGTATTTCTTGCTTAGTGCAGTTTTTATTTACTTTTATTACTTTATACGCGTTTTCTTATTTTTCTTTTCGTTTCTATTCTTCTCTAATATACTTAGGCATAATTAGGCCCCTAAAATTATATTAGTATAATTAATCTCTATAATTAAGTACGGGGTATTTCAATCTACCCCCTTAAGGAACTTTGCCCTCAAGTTGTCCGTTACGTACTATATGAGGATCATACGTCCATACAGATTCATACGTTCCTACTTCCTTAATTTCTTTTCATACATCCATACATCCTCAGATTCATTACATACATTCCCAGCTCCATTCGTACGGTGTTCCCATACACTACATACCATATATACAATACGATTCGCATTACAATCAATTCCTTGGTTCGTACTATACCAAATGCATACATACATACAACGCAAAGCTATTCCTAAAGCGATGCGATACATTCACATATTGCGAGGTTATCCCAAATAGGTTTTCAAAATTTGAAGAAATTCATCCAACTCCAATTCCATTCATGTGCATTACATCTATCCTATGCGTGATTCTTGTGACCACTTAAGGGGAGCTTCAAGAATCATTCGACCCTGATGTGATCAGCATCAGTGTTGAACTATCTTTCCACCCCAATTTGTGTTCGGTTTCCCTCGATCTGATCAGGATCAAGTTCGACTTTCCACATCAGTTTCAAACACCGAATAGTTCAATTATTTCCATTTTCTATCTTTTTGCCCTTCCTAGTCATGATTACAATCGCACACATCTCCAAAGGATGGAATTCAGTCCATCAATCATCCTCAATCTACTCCAAATACTTTACTTCGAGATCCAATGCCTAAGGTTTCATTCCTTCGACCTTCGCTACTTTCATCCATTACTCTCCATCATCTCTCATAATCTGACTAAGGAATACATTACTCATGAAGTTCATTCGTCCTCAATTTACTTCCAACGGTTTACCTAGGAGTACACCACTCATGGACTTCATTCATCAACTACTCACAATCAATTCGTACTACTTCTTTAAAGGATACAATACTTGTGGAGCTCCGTCCACTACTCATTCTCAATTGTCGCAAAACAATCACCTAGGGACTCACTTTCCTCTAGGTTATACATCGGTTTTATACCAACTCATGTTATGGTATTTCCATCTCTCGTGGCTAATTACCACAATCACCATATGGATGAATGTGTATGTTTACTTAACATAAGTGCCAATCATCAATTCGATTCTCATTTGTGCTATACACATTATAGTTTATGTGTTTTATTTCATGAAACTTACATTAAGCGGTTTTCGCTCTACCCCCTAACCCCCCTTAAAGGGATTACGCCACGTAATCTACCAAATGTTATTATTGAACATTGGTTTACTAAGTTCGGGCATTCTGACGCATTTTAGCTTCATTACGGTTTATTATGTAATGTACTCTGGTCAAAGGGTCCTAACCATACTAATGGTTTAGTCCTTGTACCAAGAATTCCTATATGAGTTTATTTAACTCGTAGTTGATTGGGTTCTAGCCTACCAGCTTCAAGGCATTAATAGCCATTCTCTCATACTTACTAGGTACATTAACCTCTTAGCTAGGGCCCACTAGCTTCTGCTGCGCGACCCTGATAACCTTAGTGCTTAATTCGCTCTTTGGTTATTCTAGATGTGCTACTCATCGCCCTTTTATCCCTCTATTGCGGGAATAAGGTTTACTAACAAGTGTGGTATTCTTTTACCGTGCTTGAACTCAATGAGTTTTAGATTTATAACCAGCTCTCTGGCAATCTATTATACATACTATTCGTACTCCCACGATCTTTCACTAAGTTCCTCCGACTTATTGTCGGGCGAGGTTAAGTCACCACTTAGTTGTAGTGCTTCCTTGTTATCCATAGTTTCTGAATTATACTAGTTCTTCTGGTTCTGTACAAGTGTTCTTTACTTGTATGACCTTGCATTCCCCATGCGTTGGTCCTAGTGACTTTCTTAAGTCGCTTTTCACTCTTCATTCCACTTGAATTCACATTTTGTGATTGTTAGTGTGTTGTACACTCTTTGTGCTTCTTTGGCCTTAGGCCGCACGTTTGTTACTAAGCTTGCTTAACTGGCTTATGCCATGTTTGTTGGTGAAAAGATGGGTTTACTACGCTTTACGTTCTCCATATCCTTAGCCATCCCATTAGATCATTAGCTGCACAAGTGCAATACAAAAACACTCAGTCCTACAGAGTGCAGAGGCGTAAACGCTTGACAGTAAGTCACTTATGTGATAGGAAAGAATATTTCTGCCTGTCATCTCGTACTTACAATTCGTGTCATCATCTAACTACTTCCTCATAGCGGTCGCTTATTGCGCACCACATTCTTACTCATTATACAACATCATTTTTATGGTCTTTGTTACTGTTGTAGCTTCTCTTTACTCATTGCCATTGTCGTTGGCACCATTTCCTTGTGGTGTGAATACACTGAGGATTTCCTATGTTCGTGTGTATGACGGTTGTCGTAGCATACTGTAATATCGTTATCTTCCAAATGTGAAGACGTTCTTCTTCCATTTGGGTTTCATGTGTAGGTTAGCTTACCTCACATTATTTCATCATTTATGATACAATTCACCAAGTATCTTGGTGTCAATAGATGAAGTAATTTATCGGGTTACAAGCTCTCTTGAGCGCTGGTCATTTGTGGTGTCCAGTGTGCATTCGCATTGATTGTTTTTGACAATTACTGTCTTCCGGTGCTGGGCATTGGTTATAGGCTCTAGCTGTGTAGTTTTACTTTTGTATGTACATCACCGGGACATCCCAAGAAACTTCAAGGGTTTTTTGGTCCCGTTCTCTAATTGAAGATTATTCTATTACTGATAAGTGAAAATTCTTGTTGAGGGGTGTGTTTCCACTCATAAGTCTCCTAACAATGTTCACTAGGTTGGTCTCTGTTTATGTACTTCCACCATTTATACAATGGTTCACCATATGCTTGGGTGCATATGGAGTATACTTACTCCTTCGAGTCTCTATGCTTTCCGCATTATACACATTCTGTGTTTGCTTTTTAACCGACTTTTCTTCGGTTTCACAGTTGTTTTCAAAGCCTCTTTCTAGGCGTAGTGTTTTGGAAATCTCATTTCCTTATTCGATTGCCTCTTGGCATTAACTACCTGCACAAGCTTGTTGTCAATTAGATGGAAGCCTTCCCTAAGGGTTCACATCCTCACCGCATTGGTGATCTTTGGTTTAACAAGAGGTGTCTTCCTTTGGGTTTCTCATAGTGTCCAAGTGTGGGCTAGGCTACTGTTGGCATTATCACGTTTCTTATGCCTCTGTGCTATCATTACTACAGAAGGCATGAAGGTCATTTAAAACCCCGTCAACTGTATACTAGGCTGATGCTCTAGCGACCGTGACACTGAGGTGGCCATCACTCCAAGCCACTCATTACGTTGAGTCCAGATTGGGTGGTTCGGTTATCGATCTATTTGTTGTATGAAGCAGTATCTCTTGCAAGTCCTGTTAGTAATCGGTGTGGGTTTTCCAACCGTTTGAGTTTACATAATGTACTTGGTTTATGGCTCTTAAGCCTTATTGCTGCAAGCTATGCTCTTTGCAAGCTGCTTATATCAGTTTCCACACCTTGTATACCCCATAGGTTGGAGGTATTACTGGGTTCCATGGCAAGTCGTGACATCACGCTTTCATTCATAGAGGCCCTTTTTGGCGATCCGGTGTTAATCAGTGCCTCTTTGCGGTTGAGGGTATTTCCTGATAAGTGAAATCCCTTCGGTGTCCTAGCCGAGTGCTCGTGCTAGCTTCCGTGCTTTTATCATGACGCTTGTTCATCTGTGGTTACTCAGACACCCTTCAGGGATTGCTCCTGGGTTTGTTAGTTATACCGTTTTATCCGGCTAATGTTTATGATATGTTGTGTCTACTATACCGCCTTGTGGTATTGTATTTGAGTTATTCCCTTTTGGGTTATAATGTCTTGGGCAGACCGTTTATAGTTCCTCCTAGTATTCTTGACTAGGTCGACGTTCCTCTCCAATGATGGATTATGCTTCGTGGTAGTTTGTAATTGTTCCTACTATACCGTCCCGTCTATCGAACACCATTGTGTTCGCATTTGGCATTTGTCTTGCTGTGTTTAGGCTGGGTATCCCTTCCAGCTGTCATGTGCTTGTTTGAAGTTTGTGAGACATATCCAATATCTATACTTACTAGTCTGCGCTCTTTGCACTTCCTAATCCTCATTCCTTATCTTCAGATGGTTTATCTGAGTTCTTTTTATACTTATTACTTAGTTGAGTTTCTTCTCCTTGATCGTCTGAGGTGCTCAGCTATTCTAGTTTGAACTTACTCGTGGTCCGTAGAACGGAGTTGACTACTTCCCATGTTCGTGCACTACATGTATACATACGTGGGGTACCTTGTTGGTACGTTACCACTTACCCGACTATCCGTCAGGCCCACAAGCTCCTTTGGAGTGCGGTCGTCCCACATCCCGTATTTGGGTACACTCGTAGTGCTCGTCGCACGCCTAGGTGAAGTATTCTCTTGTCAACTCCTCTTGTATCATTCTATGATACCCACCGTAATTCTGTTGGTTGGTTTTAAAATCCAGGGTTTAAAAGATAGGTTGTGGTTTTGAAAGGAAAATTTTGGGTTTTGAAATAACAGTTCGGTGTTAGAAGAGGTTCTTCATGGCATGGCCATGTCTGAGGTCTTGACCAAGTCCAGCTTCTCGCTGACTGGTATGTCCTTGGACAATGGTCGTGCCGTCAGGCCTTTCCGAGATTCTATTCCTCCAGTTTTTAGGATGTGTAGTCCTGTAGTCGCCTTGTTACGGTCACGGTATATTGCTAAGTACTTGTGGTGTGTTAGGGTTCCTCTATATGTTCTTGTTCTTACTGCACTTGCCGTGGCAAGTGCGTGGTACTGGTGGTTTTTGTCGACTTCTCTATTGATTCAGTGATCATTTACTTAGGTTAATTAATCTTCTGAGTAACTTCTCAATGAGTTTGACATGGCTGTCATTGATCAGGGGACTTCTCCAATCTTTGGAGATCCCTATTTATTTGTTTTGTGTTTTCCCTTGTTGCCCGTTCCCACACATTTGCTGTGGTTACTGAGCCTTCAGCTTGTCTAGGCACTACTCCTGTAGTCCTGTCGGACTATATCACATGAATGTTCTTGTAGCTGTCTGAGCTATGTCGGCCAGGTTTTGTAACCATTTTGGCGTTGTAGTTTTGCAGTTAGCCACTCCCGGTTATGTTTTTAGTCAGCTCGCGCACCATTAGTGGTGTTGTTTTGGGCTACTACTGTTCCGTAGACGTATGTCTCGGTTTTGTTATTGTTTATTTTTCCGCTCTGTCGCACGCTTAGTGCTTCTCCTCCTGCTGCTGGCTGACTAGCCAGGTTTCGCGACTACTATGCATGTCGCCCCATGCTGTTGTAAGTTATAGCCTCCTCGTGGTTGAGGTACTCGTTCCGTCGCTATTAAGTGCGGGTATTGTTGTTCAGCCGGGAACCATCACCGGGACTTCCAATTCTTGGAATCCACTATGTGTCAGGTTCTTTCCTCTTATAGGAATATCCCACTACTGCCAGATCGGGTTTTCCCGAGTATGAGAAGACTTTCCTTCTCTCTGGCATTCTTTCCCAAGTCATACAATGGGTTTGGGGAGGGCGGGTCTGATATTGTAGGTATCCGGTACTCACCGGTGGTCCTAACTAGCGTATCTCTAACGCTATCACTCAGCCCTTAGCCCTAAGCTTCTAATTCCTAACTCGGTATTTCCTAAACTCGGTATTTCCAGTCATCAGAGCGATACTTCGCTCTGATACCACTTTTTGTAACACCCTACCGCTAACACGTCATTACTGTCTAATCTCCTCGTACATACTTACCTTCGCAGCGGATACTTACTTACACAACGGTGGGGGATACATTGCCGTCGGCCACCCACGTGACCAAAAAGGCTTACTACCAATACAGCATCGGTCTGATGGACCGGAATATCCAAGTGCTACACAATTACTGTAACGACCCCAAAACCACCCTGGTTGAGAGACCGTTACACGCCGTGCACTTATTACCTAAGACAACGCAAGGCTACACTAGCGAATCCCAAAACAGAACTGAAACTCACATATTGATCAAATAAACGATTACAACATGCCTTTACAAATACATAGCGGAAGCCAAACCAAAATACAAAGCGTAAACCAAATACAAAGGGGCACCATGGCCAAACAAACTGAATACAAAACACAATTGCCAAGACGGAAGGTAGAAACTGAATCTCCAAATCCTGCAAATCAGACGGAGATAGGGGCGAGCAAAACTATAGCTCAGTAGGTGATAAACTTCATCAGATCAGCATGCTCAAAACAGATACTGAACATACCAATATATAAACGTATGCAAAGGTACTTAGCCAGAACAAAATCAGAGTCAAAGCGGAAGTCTTTCAACAAGCAGAAGTCTAAACAGAAGGGGCTAAGCAGTGATCAAAACAGATACTTAATAGCAGCGGTTAAACCGAAAGTGAAAGCTGAATACAACCAAAATCTTAACGAAATCAGAGGCTTAGCAAAATCAATGACTTAGCTTAATACGGTAAGCACACAGCAAACCGTCTCAAAAAAATACAGACGGAGCAGACGAGGCAGAGCCCTTACAAATCAGAAACCCACATCAGACAGAAAGCACACAGCAGTCCGTCGATGTTAGAAAATAGACAAAGCAGACAGAAGCAGATCATTTAATAAAGAGGCTTTCAGAAGACAGAAAGCACACAACAGTCTGTCAGAAATCAGAACCAGTCAGAGCTAACAGAAAACATAACACTTAACAATCAAGTGGGACACTAGCACCAAGCACAACACTCAGAAAGGGTTGAAGACCCTTGGATCTACCAGATCCCTCGACAACGCAGAAATGACCAAAAGGCCAAAGGGTTCGTCAACCCCACATAACAGATTGGGCATGACCCACACTCAGAATGACGTCTACATGGTATACCACGGAATAGCTCGACCCAGCCATTCACGGCTCAGAAGCAAGTAACTAGGTCCCAAAATAAAAGCTTAACAAACCAGAAGCTTAACAAATCAGTTCAGAAGGTGTTGCAGAGCACACACACCAAAGCACAAGGCCTTAACACAATGAAAGATGAACCATAGCTGAAACAGAAGTCTTAACCAGAACTAACCAAAGTCAAACCGAAATCAGAAACTGAAACTCACTTTCAGAGCAAATCAGAGTTTAAAGGCTTATGAAGGACTTTCAAATCAGAAAATACTTAAACACATGCTAAAACATGTCAAAACAGATAGTACTCGAAAATAGGAATCCAACACCACAAACGGCACTCAAAACGGAGTTCAAACGAAGAAGTTACGTCAAAATCAGTAGAGTGTCCGAACTTGTGTCCTAACGTTGAAGTTAGGACACAGTTCAATTTGAAAACAGAGAACAAAATTTAGAAGTATCCGAACTTGTGTCCTAACGTTGAAGTTAGGACACAGTTCAATTTGGAATCAGAAGATATATTCACAGTGTCATAATGTTGAAGTTAGGACACAGTTCAATTTGGAATCAGAAGGAAAATTCACAGTGTCCTAACGTTGAAGTTAGGACACAGTTCAATTTGGAATTAGAAGGAAAATTCACAGTGTCCTAACGTTGAAGTTAGGACACAGTTCGATTTGGAAGCAGAAGGAAAATTCACAGTGTCCTAACGTTGAAGTTAGGACACAGTTCAATTTGAAAACAGAAGGAAAAATAATACACAGAACCACCACGAATTGGCTATCAGTCACACACACCAACCAAATCAGCTTTGAAATGTAGAAACCATGGAGAATTAACCACCTGAAATGCAATCAAAATCATCACCCAAACACCAATCAAAATACACACAACAAATCAGACTGAACTACAGAATACCTTGGGATTTTAGCAGATAAGAACCAATGCAAATCAGACAGAACTCAGTCATTAAAATGCAGAGCAAATTAACAACCCAAACTCCCATATTAGAAGCACTCAGAATTTACAAAACAGAAGGGAATTACAGAGGTAGATTCTCCATTGTCAAAGCGTCGCCTTATATATCCAAAATACGCAAAACAAAGTAATCCCACGGGGTTGTAACACATCAAAACACAAATCCGAAACACACACAAAATCACCACAAATCAGAAGCCACATAAACATATACGGAAAAACAACAGAACCAGAAACTCCCGTGGGTGAACACACACAACTGAATCCATCTACCACCTACCTCACATCCGTAGCTAAGCCATCTCTGCGGACTCTACAAAACGCCTTCCTCGAATCTCCACTTGAATCTCTACTCGAACCACGAACACTCAATCAAAATTGGGAGAAGAGCAACGATGGAGAGGGAACGAAGAAGCATCAATAAAAACTCGAAACCCTCAGTTAGAGATCTCATGGACTCGAACAATGAAACAACAGCACCATCGAATTGTAGGAATGAGCGATTGAAGAAGAGGATGAGCAAAGGAGGAGAAGTTGAAGCTTAGAGGACGATGAGAGAACCATCAATGAGAGAGATGAAGAAGAGGGATTAATTGATCGTTAATCAGAATAGGAGAGATGGATAATTAAATAGTTTAATAAATCTCTCCCTTAAGAAAATAATAAATAACAAAAGGAAGAAGACAAATGTAACCCTCCTTCCTCAAGCTAACATAATAACACTAGAAGAATGTCATAAAGACATTATTATAAGACCGAAATTAATAAGAACTCCCTTTGCGAATCAGAAAGAATATGATAAGCTAAATAAAATAAAAAAAAATTCTGGGGCATAACAACATACCCCCTAAAAAGAATTTCGTCCTCGAAATTCGACGAAACCCAGAATATAAGCAGATGCACTTCTAGTGCAGGAACACTATGAACACGAACAAGGAACTAACACTCAGAACATAACATACTGTTGATTGACATACAGAAGGACCAGAAGAAGATTACCAACACATAGCTCCAAGGCACAGAAAGAACACTCACACGTCTTAGAAGCCTTAATCTCACAGAGCTAACACTCAAAATGCACTGGCTGATTTGCTAACAAGGGAGCAAAGCAGATGATCATTAATACTCAGTACAAGGTTTAGACAGAACACTCATTCATTTCATAAGCTCTAACCCCACAGAAGGAAGGACCACCCTCAAAGGAAATCAACACTTCATATAGAACTCCCAGCTGATTAACTGACAGAAGGATAAGCAGAAGATCACTAATATATAGCTCTAAGGCACAGAAGGGAACACTCACAAAGCTACCCTCAGAATACATTAACTGATTGACAAGGACAAGAATATGACGAAGACAAGAGGGTCAAAGCGGTCCACGCCACAGATCCTGATCCAGACCCCGGCCCCCTTCAGGACTATGTTCGGGCTCCAGTTTGGGCACCAAACATCATTCAGCCCGCATTCTATGACCGGGACCCATGTTCCGGCCCTATACTCCATGACCGGATCCCGCACCCTACACTTTGAGGCCGGAAGGCTTTATAAGGAAGAAGTGCCAAACTAGAGGAGTGGCTCCAATGAGTAATACCACATATACAAGGATTAAGAGATAACCCTCACTCTCGAAGTCTATAATAGAGATGGGAGGCTCATTTGTAAAGGGGGACAAGATTAAAGAGAGAGAAAACACTAGAAAGCTCTCAAAGGTTGTAATACCAAGGAAGTAATAAAGACATTGTCAATGAATGGATGTAGGCTGGATTATCCGTCGAACCACTTAATTCTCGTTGTACTGTCGTTTGTAGGACGGAGGAACCAAACTATGTATTTTCACTGATTCGCTGACAGAGGAAACAAAGATGATGATCACTGAAGGCTCAGCACAAAACACAGAAGGGACGCTAATATATCTCAGAAGCTTTTACCACACATGAGCTGACACACCGAACTCATTGGCTAACTCACTGGCAGAGGAAGCAAAGCAGAAGATCACTAACCCTCAGCCCAAAAGCACAGGAACTCTCTTAGAATTCTTCCTTACCCAAAGGACCAAGCACACTCTCGAATTCGCACCTCAGAACACCACCCGAACACACATCAAATGCACCACAAAGGCTTACGACAGAGCACACATCACTGGCAACCAGAGCTCACATTCGGTCATCCTTTCCCAAAGGACCCGACTCCCTCAGACTCACTCCCAGAACACAAGCACATGCAAAAAGACACTACGCTTCCGCTGCGCTACTCTGATAGTGGACAACCACAGAGCGGACGCACACACTAATTCCATAAAACAACCCAATCAGGTAGCAGACAACAGAAAATTCACGCGGCAGGTAACACATAGCACATAGCAAGCAAAGACACGGAAACGTAGACATGCAGACACCCAACAAATCCCAACGAAAGCCAAACCTGGCTCTGATACCACTAAATGTAACGACCCCAAAACCACCCTGGTTGAGAGACCGTTACACGCCGCACACTTATTACCTAAGACAACGCAAGGCTACACTAGCGAATCCCAAAACAAAACTGAAACTCACATATTGATCAAATAAACGATTACAACATGTCTTTACAAATACATAGCGGAAGCCAAACCAAAATACAAAGCGTAAACCAAATACAAAGGGGCACCATGGCCAAACAAACTGAATACAAACCACAATTGCCAAGACGGAAGGTAGAAACTGAATCTCCAAATCCTGCAAATCAGACGGAGATAGGGGTGAGCAAAACTATAGCTCAGTAGGTGATAAACTTCATCAGATGAGCATGCTCAAAACAGATACTGAACATATCAATATATAAACGTATGCGAAGGTACTTAGCCAGAACAAATCAGAGTCAAAGCGGAAGTCTTTCAACAAGCAGAAGTCTAAACATAAGGGGCTAAGCGGTGATCAAAACAGATACTTAATAGCAGTGGTTAAACCAAAAGTGAAAGCTGAATACAACCAAAATCTTAGCGAAATCAGAGGCTTAGCAAATTCAATGACTTAGCTTAATACGGTAAGCACACAGCAGACCGTCTCAAAACAATACAGACGGAGCAGACGAGGCAGAGCCCTTACAAATCAGAAACCCACATCAGACAGAAACACACAGCAGTCCGTCGATGTTAGAAAATAGACAAAGCAGACGGAAGCAGATCATTTAATAAAACAGAGGCTTTCAGAAGACAGAAAGCACACAGCAGTCTGTCAGAAATCAGAAACAGTCAGAGCTAACAGAAAACATAACACTTAACAATCAGAAGTGGGACACTAGCACCAAGCACACCACTCAGAGAGGGTCGAAGACCCTTGGATCTACCAGATCCCTCGACAACGCAGAAATGACCAAAAGGCCAAAGGGTTCGTCAACCCCACAGAACAGATTGGGCATGACCCACACTCAGAATGACGTCTACATGGTATACCACGGAATAGCTCGACCCAGCCATTCACGGCTCAGAAGCAAGTAACTAGGTCCCAAAATAGAAGCTTAACAAACCAGAAGCTTAACAAATCAGTTCAGAAGGTGTTGCAGAGCACACACACCAAAGCACAAGGCCTTGACACAATGAAAGATGAACCATAGCTGAAACAGAAGTCTTAACCAGAACTAACCAAAGTCAAACCGAAATCAGAAACTGAAACTCACTTTAGAGCAAATCAGAGTTTAAAGGCTTATCAAGGACAACTTTCAAATCATAAGAATACGTAAACACATGCTAAACTTCAAAACAGATAGTAATGCAAATAGGAATCCAACGCCACAAACGGCACTCAAAACGGAGTTCAACGAAGAAGTTACGTCAAAATCAGTAGATGTCCAACTTGTGTCCTAACGTTGAATTAGGACACAGTTCATTTGAAAACAGAGAACACAATTTAGAAGTATCCGAACTTGTGTCCTAACGTCAAGTTAGTACACATTCAATTTGGAATCAGAAGAGATATTCACAGTGTCCTAACGTTGAAGTTAGGACACAGTTCAATTTGGAATCAGAAGGAAAATTCACAGTGTCCTAACATTGAAGTTAGGACACAGTTCAATTTGGAATCAGAAGGAAAATTCACAGTGTCCTAACGTTGAAGTTAGGACACAGTTCGATTTGGAATCAGAAGGAAAATTCACAGTGTCCTAACGTTGAAGTTAGGACACAGTTCAATTTGAAACAGAAGGAAAATATACACAGAAACCACCACGAATTGGCTATCAGTCACACACACCAAATCAGCTTTGAAATGCAGAAACCATGGAGAATTAACCACCTGAAAACGCAATCAAAATCATCACCCAAACACCAATCAAAATACCCACAACAAATCAGACTGAACTATAGAATACCTTGGGATTTTAGCAGATAGAACCAATGCAAATCAGACTGAACTCAGTCATTAAAATGCAGAGCAAATTAACAACCCAAACTCCCATTTAGAAGCACTCAGAATTTACAAAACAGAAGGGAATTACAGAGGTAGATTCTCCATTGTCAAAGCGTCGCCTTATATATCCAAAATACGCAAAACAAAGTATCCCACGGGGTTGTAACACATCAAAACACAAATCCGAAACCACACAAAATCACCACAAATCAGAAGCCACATAAACATATACGGAAAAACAACAGAACCAGAAACCCCCGTGGGTGAACACACACAACTGAATCCATCTACCACCTACCTCACATCCGTAGCTAAGCCATCTCTGCGGACTCTACAACTGGAGAACACACACAAAATCACGGACTCGAACATGAACAGCAGCACCATCGAATTGTAGGAATGAGCGATTGAAGAAGAGGATGAGCAAAGGAGGAGAATTGAAGCGTAGAGGACGTCGAGAGAACCATCAATGAGAGAGATGAAGAAGAGGAATTAATTGATCGTTAATCAGAATAGGAGAGATGGATAATTAAATAGTTTAATAAATCTCTCCCTTAAGAAAATAATAATAACAAAAGGAAGAAGACAAATGTAACCTCCTTCCTCAAGCTAACATAATAACACTAGAAGAATGTCATAAAGACATTATTATAAGACCGAAATTATAAGAACTCTCCTTTGCGAATCAGAAAGATATGATAAGCTAAATAAAATTAAAATAAAATTCTGGGGCATAACAATTACAATACACATTCCAATACACCCGAGCACTACAAGGCTCCATCAATACCATACTCCATAACGTGATACATTACAATACACCGAGTTTTCTAAGATCCAAATCTGAATACAATAATTCCTTCAAGTTCATACATACTCATTAGGAGTCTAGCATCTACCCATTCTCACAACTACATGCTTTCCCAAATACATACGGTACACCCCCTCTGGTGCACTTCTACAACAAAGCTACAAGCCTTATACAATTCACTACTATCTACATTTCATTCCTAGCTATTCAATCATAGCTGTCGGCCTCTTACTGTGATCATATCCGCTTCGGTACCTGCACACTAAAGACGGTGCCCCTAGGGACTCAGCTTCCGCTGCATATGACGTCCGCATACCCCGCGTGCTAGCGAGGGTATGCCGACCACTTGGTCGAATACATGCAATTCATTTTATTCATACATACATACATGCTTCATTCATAATACTACAATACTCCACAAGAATACGTACATACATTTCAATACATCCAAGGATACATACATACAATTTAATATAAACAAGGAAGACCATACAAGTCACCGATGCATACTTACCTTTACCGAGATACGCATACACATTACCTTCACAATACATACACAATACTTGTTAGCTCCTTTTTGTCCACCCGGGTTAATCGGGTGGAGATTACTCTTTTACTTAGGGTCAATGACTTACGCCAGGCAAGACCATTACTCATACAATGCTTACTTACTTACTACTTACTCAAGTTAAGTCGGTGTGACCTCTGGGCAGGGACTACACCGTCCCACCACCAGGCTTTAGGTGGCTCACTAATCCTGGATGCTACCCATTTAAGGGATTTGGCCACGGAAAATTAAAAGCCAGGAATCGGATCCAACCTCTTGTGTTCCCTCATCCTCACGCGTGGCCGAATCTATATCGGACTTCTACTCATTCATTTTACTCAATACTTACGTTAGGAGTTAGGTAGTTAGGAATTGTAGAAGTCAATACATTCATGCCACAACAATACAATACTTACATACACAACCATACAAGTTTACTACATTACACAAGTATACTACATTTACATATACAAACAAAATGTTCAAGACAGTATAGCAAGAACAATATAATCAAGCACACAGTAAGTGCATTAATGTCCGATTCATGCATTTATCTTATTTAGGTGATCAAATAAGCACACAAATCGGGGTAACCAGGTTAGGATACAGGGCATGAAGAAATCATACCGTTCACCAACGTTCCTTGTACACTCACTCCCTTCGGAAGTCAATTATTCAAATCCTATACCATGCATAACATTTCCATAATCAATACTCTATAATTAATTTACTTAGTGCGTTCCTAACAATTTCCGGTTTACACTTACTACTTCTTACTTATACAAATCATTTCTCTTTACTTGTTTCACTTAATTCTCAGGTTGTTTTCAATTCTCTAAATGCATATCTTCTTTACTTCATTACTCTAGCACCATACTACTTACTCTTACACATACATATACTATGTGTATATGTACACATGCTCATATGAATACTCTTACATTTACGTATATATATATATTACTATATTATAATTACCATATATTCATATATTTTATTTTATTTTTTATTTTTTTATTTTTTTGAACCCGACCGACTCAACCCTGGTCGACCTAGGGTCGGTCGGGTACCGAGAGAATTGTTCTTCGAAAGTTCCAGTGGACTGACCCACCCTTGGGTCGGACCAAGGGTCGGTCCCGTACTGAAACATTCTGGTTTGGAAATTTCCAAGCCGACCGACCCAACCCCTGGTTCGGTCCGTGGGTCGGTCGGGTGCAGAAAGATTTCTGGTTGTTTATTGCAGTCGGACCGACCCAACCCTGGGTCGGACCCCGGTCGGTCCGCTGTAGAATCACTTGTTCTAGTTTCAGTTTTACTCTTTTCTTTTCCCCTTTTTCCCCAATCTTTCCACAACTAATCCCACATGCTTAATCCCTCAAAAGGCACTCTAAACTACCTTAATTCACTTTCCAAATTCATCATTCAATCTTGATTTGCTACACAAACTTTCATTCTTTTCTTCCTAAACTTCATGCTACAGATTTTGATCCTTCTTCCTTTGCTACAGATTTTGAAATCAATTCCTACCATCCTATACTTCCTCTACCAATGTCAATTCTAGCATTCAAAATGCATTATCTTTCCATCCTAGTTCCCCCCATTACCTAGCTCCTCTCCAAATCTGTTTCAAAGTGTTAACTACTCACAACAAACACCAAAGCACACCTAGTTATTACCTAGGTTATTATTTCTTCTCTTCTTATACCACTAAGTTCTCTAATTACTAGAGAAATTTTGCAAGAGTTTCCCCTATAATTTTCACTTTGCTCACATACCAATTCAGTTCACAACCTATTCCAAACTTCCACATCAATCACAATACTAATCAGCACATAATTTTTCCTGCACATACACATTCATTTCCCATGGTTTTCCCAGGCTTTTACTCATCATTTACAAGTTTCAAAACTGTTACATTCTCTTCCTCAATACACTACAATTCCAATACTACTCAAGGTCATTTAATTTCTTCATTCCAAATGCTCAAAAACTGTTACATTGCTCTACACAAAACTAACTCAAGGTAAGAGTGTTTACCTTGTGATTTTAGTTTCTCCTTTCTTTCTTTTCCTTCCTTCCTTCTTTCTTTCTTGTTTTCGATGCTTTGTTCAAGGACTATACAATGCTACAGCCCATACCAATACACAACAATGCTAGTTTAGAATTCATTCTCAACTAACCCTAAAATTTAGACACATTTTTAGAGTTTGGGAAGAGCATTACCTTCAACCAATAAATGGAGCTCTTAACTAGCAAGAGGACAAGATTCCAGCACCAATGGGGCTATCAAAATCGGCTGGAACAAAGCACAAGACAAGGCTCAGTTTTGGATTTTCGTTTTGTCAAAAGGAGCTAGAGAAAGATGGGTTTCCAAGACTATTTTTACCTCAAAACACTAAGGAGATGAAGGAGCTTCCAATGGTGTCTTCAAGCTTCAAAAATGGAGAACAACCATGGAGATGAAGTTGGTTGTTTTCGATTTTTGAAAGGAGGAATATGTTCTCCTTGATGAGAGGATTCTAATGATATAATTTTTGTGATTTTTGGAGAAGGTTTGAGCATTGAACAAGAGGAGAGAAGATGGGAGTTCCTTATCCCCTTGAAATCGCCATAGCTAGAGCTCAAGGAGGAAGAAAGTTCAGAAAATAAGGAGGGAGGGGGTGAGCTACGTGAGAGAGAGAGTTTGTGAGGAGAGAGAGTCTCCAAATTTTGCTTTTGTACTTGTTTTTTTCATTTACTTATCTTTTAGTGTATTAGAGTGTGTGTGTGTGTTATATATTAATTGTGAGAGAGGGGAGAGAAATCGAGACACACACACACAAGTTCAGATTTTAATTTTTTTTTTTGCAAATGGGAAACCCGTTTTTGGAATTTTCTCGTTTAATTGATTTTATTAGTTCTAGACCTTCGTTAATATTTATTAATGACTATTTAATTAATTATAATCATTGCGGGTCTATTTAACCCGCTTAAAGTCGCGTTTTCTCGGTTTCCTCGAAAAACGTGCTTTAAGGTTCGTTTGTGTTTTTAATCCGTTTTAAGGATCCGTTTTCTTCGGGATTTGTTCCCTCATATTATTTATGACTAACTAAGCCCTAGGAATCCATCTAGGACCCTAGTTAAGGTTATATACCTTGTATTTTTGCTTAGTGCACGTTTTTACGTTTTATTACTTTTACGCGTTTTCTTACTTTTCTTTTTGTTTCTATTCTTTCTCTAATATAATTAAGGCATAATTAGGCCTCTAAAATTTATATTAGTATAATTAATCTCTATAATTAAGTACGGGGTATTTCAACAAGAGAGGTTGTTAACCGAGTCCTGGCTATAATCCTTTCCACGGACCAAACCCCTTAAATGGGTAGCATCCTGGTTAGGTGGGCCACTTTGAGCCGGTGGTGGGATAGTCTTATCCCTGCCCGGAGGCCATACCGGCTTAACTTGAGATTTAATCTAAGAAGATTAATTGATTGGAAAGGCACTTGACTTGTGTAAGTTAATGCCCGTGAGTAAAGAGTTAAACATCCGACTAACCCGGATGGTAATTTGAACTAACCAAGTGTGGACTTGATTGGTGACTTGATGAAAGCTTGTTTGGTTGTGTTGTGAATTTTCGATTGGTGAATTTGGGTGATACACCTTGCTTGTGTGTAATGTTATTATTGTTGCTTTGCATCTCTTGTGCTTAATTTGTCTTAGCATGTTGTCTGTGATAAAATGAACCTCATGTTGGCGGCCCAAATAGTTGGCGTGCCCTCGTTAGCACGCGGGCCATGTGATTGTCATATGCAGCTTTTGCTGAGCCCCTAGGGGCCTTGTTTTCTTGCAGGTACATGTAAAGGGTGAAGGTCGTTGCTTGACTATGATGTGTTCTTGTAATAGTTAGCATTTTGATTGGTGTACCGAATGGTACACGGTTTGGTAGTTGTTAGCCGTGTACCATGGGGTACACCCCTTTTGATTTTGAGGAGTTGTAGCTCTTAACTTGAAACACTAGCACTTTGTAGGTCTTGAGATGTTGTAATTAATGTTAATTGTAGTACTCGGTAATCACTATGGAGTTTATTGTAAAGGATGATGATGTAGTAAGGTTGGAGTTTGTTGTTTAACTTGTTATATTTGTTCCGGTATTTCTTAATTATCAGACCGAACTTTTGTTTGTTTGAGGCCTAGTTAGCTGTGTAGTCGGCTAACGGCGTTGTTTCACTCCCTACTTAGTCGTTTGATCCGCTGCGCTTGGTTTGAGAGTTGGGTTGCAAGGGAGATAATTATGGAATTAGCAGTAGGGGTGTTACAAAAAGTTGCATCAGAGCGAAGTATCGCTCTGATGAATTAAGAATACCGAGTTAGTGATTACTGAGTTAGGTTAATAAACCTTTTTATAACGGAGTAGTGGAAACCTAACCTTGAATGACCGTTATTAATAACGGATACCCCCTTACGTCTGTAAGACGATATACCTGTTTAAATCAAGACAAGACCATTTGGTCGTCATACCTAATGTAGCCATTACTTGTTCAGATGTCAGGCTGGTGGCAGAGGACGTGGCCCAGGCCACAAAGAGACTCATGACGAGCCGGGCACGCAGACGATAGCGGAGATTGTCGCGGCCACGATAGCTCAGATGCTACCGCAAGTTATAGCGGCCGTCCAAAAACCAGCAGCAACAACAACAGCAGCAGCAGCAGCCCGACCCACCCCAGCCCCCAAGAAGTGAACTGGGTGAAGGCGGTCGCAGATCTCGGGCCTCCCTACTTTAGAGGCGAGAGCGACCCCGCCAAACTGGAAGCTTATATATCTGAGATGGAGACTGCGTTTGAGACTCTCGAAGCTCCTGCTGGAGTTCGAGTGAGGATTGCTGCCTATTATCTGAAGGATGCAGCGATGGATTGGTGGAAGCTGGTGAAAGCTGAGCACATCGCTGATCCCACGTTTGATCGGGAAGCCTTCACCGCCCTTCTTCGTTTGAAATACTACCCTAAGCACGTGAAGACGAAGAAGCGGCTCGAGCTTGATGCCTTGAAGATGACGGATAAGATGACCGTCGACGAATATTATGTGAAGTTCACATCCATCCTCCGTCTATTACCTGACCTGGGGTACACCGGCCAGGTGTTGGTCGACCGCTTCTATGGCGGCCTGAGCCATCGCCTCCGGTATGGCATGGGTTACACCCTTTTACCTCCTCCTCCAGGTAAACTTTAATTTGAACTCGTTATGCAAATGACTATCTGATTAAATAGCTTGATAAGCAAGTGCGCTTTCTAATACCCTAAACCCTCAGGAGTGTTACCATACCGCCTCACGGGTTGAGATCACTGTCCAATTAAGGGACGAAGAGAATGCGCTTAAGCGCAAGGCGAACCCAAAGAATGTTAGCTCTGAGGAGCAGAATCATGGCAAAGGTTGGAAGAAGAAAAGGGCAAATATTTCCATCAACCCAAAAGAGTACCTCCGGAGAGGGAAGTTCCCAGAGTGAGAAGGGTAAGGCGGCTGAGCAGATGCAACTTGCCAACCCTACACCGATAGCTGCCAAGCCTCTGAGATCCTACCCACCAAAGGGTAAGACTCTAATTAATTTGATATACATTTGAATTAATAATACCACACCAATTGATGCTAACACTCGAACCTCAGGTTCTAGTTCCGGCTTCGGCAAGAGCTCCTCCGAAGGCCGCTACTTTCACTGCAAAAGATGCGGGGGAACCACCCAGGCGTTGATTGCCAGGGGAAAGAGGTGAGATGCTACGAGTGTAACCAGATGGGCCACTGATCTTTCGAGTGCCCGAACAAGTCCAAATCTAAAGGCAACTACCAAGGGTTCAAACAGAGAGAAGGCAAGGAGGTTGCATCTGGCGATGCTCCTGCCCAGCAGACCTCGCAGGGACAGGGGTCCCGAGGTGCTCAGAGGGGCGCACCGCAGAAGCAACCAGCCCTGCATATTATTGATCGAGACGGGTCTGGTCCGGCGACCAACTTAGGTAATCTCAACACATTTGATCCTTGAGAGCATGCCTATTGTTTGAATTACTTGCATGAGTAAAGATTGATTCACATAGAAAACTGAGTATGAATTGAGCATGAAATGAACTAGTTTAAAACTAGAACTCACGTTAGATGAATTTGTAACTTAGGAACCTTTTGTATCTGTTATCCAATCCCTCCACAACCCACCCTCGAAGAGACCGACCTCACCAATCATCACTACAACATCGAGCAGTGTCAGGTTATCCGACCAGGTATGATACTCTTAAAAGGATACCTGACACCTGAAGCACAAGCCGCCATCATACTACGATGCAACGAACTGGGAGCGGGTTCAGGAGGATTTTACACACCTAAATTCCCCAACGGGACGAAGATGAAGCTGAAGATGATGTGCCTGGGAAAGGATTGGAATCCTTACACCCACACATACCAGGAGACACGAGCAGAAGATGGAGCAACACCACCAGCAATACCCCTGAATTTCAAATGGTCAACGCACAAGTGGTAGAGATAGCACAACAGCTTGAAGCTGATCCAATTCCTACGCTTGAAGTGGACCTTTGCATTGTGAACTTTTACCAAGAAGGTGGATGACTTGGTTTACACCAAGATAAGGACGAGACAGCGGAATCTCTCGAACTGGGAGTGCCCGTAGTGTCTTGGTCCATTGGTGACGAAGCTGAATTCTTGTTTAGCGAGCAGAAGAGTGGGGACCGCGCAGAAAGAATTGTATTAAGGTCAGGAGATGTCCTAATCATGGGTGGTAAGTCGAGAATGTTGTTTCATGGGATCAGGAGGATCAAGATGAATACGGCACCATCAACAGTGATCAATGCCACACACATGAAACCAGGACGCCTGAACCTCACCTTTAGAAAGTATTGATCATGTAATCATGTAATATCATGTAATATGATAGTAATGTGTATTAGAGACACATCTTGTATGTTGAATGTTTATCAATAAAGGCAATGTTGGATATCAATTTCTTTCATTGTGTTATATCAATCAACTCATTAAGCTTATTAACTATTAGGCTGTGGACTCGTACGGAAGCTACCCTCACTATCCTCACAGAGTTACAGGCCGGTAAGAGCACACGATTATCACGGGTACCTTCCCAGTGAATGGCATTGATGCCTCAGTACTCTTCGACTCCGGCGCCTCCCACACCTTTATTTCGCCGTCTTTCGCGAAGAGGTTGGGTTTGGACGCGGTTGAGCTACCTGACTTTATGGTGACGCTCCCATCCAAGGAGCGAGTGAGATGTACACAGTACTACTGAGATGCCACTATCCACATCAAAGGCGAAGCGTTTCCCATTTCCTTCATCGAGTTCAATGGATTGGGATTCGAATTGATTGTTGGAATGAATTGGTTAGAGCGGCATAAGGGGCGAATCCTCTGCGCCGAGCACAGATTACTACTGAAGAGTCCGTCTGGGGTTAAAGTTTCTTACCGCCAGAGGCCCAGAAAGCCTTCTACCATGATCATATCTGCTATGTCTATGTATAGAGAGCTCAGAAAAGGGCACGAGGTTTTCTTTGCTATGTACAAGACTTAGAGCGAGATCCAGAGTTCAGCGCCGATATACCGGTAGTGTCAGAGTTCCCGGATGTGTTTCCGAAGGAACTTCCTGGCATGCCACCTCAGAGGGCAGTTGAGTTCGAGATAGAGCTTGTGCCAGGCACGGGTCCGATTGCTAGGGCACCGTACCGTTTGGCACCGGCTGAGATGGCAGACCTGAATGTGCAGCTGAAGGACTTACTTGACAAGGGTTTTATACGCCCAGCGTATCACCCTGGGGAGCACCGGTCCTCTTCGTGAAGAAGAAGGACGGTAGCCTCCGTCTTGGTATTGATTATCGTGAGTTGAATGCAGTGACTGTCAAGAATAAATACCCTTTGCCTCGCATCGACGACCTCTTTGATCAGTTGAGGGGAGCCTCAGTCTTCTCCAAGATTGACCTCCGATCTGGGTATCACCAGATTGCCATCAGGGAATCCGATATAGAGAAGACAGCCTTCCGAACGAGATATGGCCACTATGAGTTCACAGTGATGCCATTCGGACTGTCGAATGCGCCAGCTAAGTTTATGGATTTGATGAATCGGTTATTCAGTGATCAGCTTGACACATCAGTCGTGGTCTTCATCGATGACATTCTTGTCTACTCCAGATCTAGAGATGAGCATGAGAGCCATCTACGATGTGTACTTGAGATCCTGCGCGAGAACCAGCTCTATGCGAAGTTCTCCAAATGTGAATTTTGGCTAGATCAGGTATCATTCCTCGGTCATGTCATTTCTAGCGCGGGAATCTCAGTTGATCCGGCTAAGGTAGAGGCAATTCGGTCATGGCCTAGACCTAAGAACGTTTCCAACATCCGGAGCTTTCTTGGTTTTGCCGGTTATTATCGGAGGTTTGTGAAGGAATTTTCTAAAGTCGCAAAGCCCATGACAGCTCTGATGAAGAAGGATGCGCCTTTCGTTTGGACAGATGACTGTGAGATCGCATTCCAGAGCTTGAAGGACTCGTTGACTTCAGCGCCCGTTCTTACCATACCAGAGGGCTCTGAGGGATTCGAGGTTTATTGTGATGCCTCTGGGAAGGGCATGGGATGCGTACTCATGCAGCATGGCAAGGTAGTAGCCTACGCCTCTCGCCAGCTGAAAAAGCATGAGGAGAATTACCCCACCCATGACTTAGAGTTAGGAGCCATTGTCTTCGCCTTGAAGATATGGCGACAGTATCTCTATGGGGTTAGCATCACCATATATTCTGATCATAAAAGCTAGTACGTATTCACGCAGAAAGAATTGAATCTCAGACAGAGGAGGTGGATGGAATTCCTTTCTGATTATGATATCAATCTTCAGTACAAGGAAGAGAAGGCAAACATAGTAGCCGACGCCCTGAGCCATCGAGCACACTCACTCCATTTGCTGCTCGCTTCTTCCAGCTTGGTTGATGAGGTGCGAGACGCTTAGTTGAGCGAACCTTACATGGCAGAGATCAGACAGAAGATTGCAGAGGGTACACTTGATAGCCCGAAGTACGACTTCAAGCTACATGAAGACGGTCTGATCCGCCTGAATGGCAGGTTATGCGTTCCCCGAAGCAATGCTGAGCTGAGGGATCGCATCCTATGAGAGAGTCACTGTTCTTCATTATCCGTCCATCCAGGAGCCTCTAAGATGTACAAAGATCTGAAGAGATACTTCTGGTGGTCGGGAATGAAAGTGGACGTGAATGAGTATGTTCTGAGGTGCCTCACGTGCCAGAAAGTTAAATTTGAGCACCGGAGACCGGGAGGAATGGTACAGCCGATGCCGATTCAAGAGTGGAAATTCCATGATATCTCCATGGATTTTGTTGTAGGACTCCCACCTGCTAGGGCAGGACTCAACATGATCTGGGTCATTGTCGATCGCCTCACCAAGGTTGCTCGCTTCATACCTATGAAGGACACCTGGAAGGTGGCGAAGCTCGCTGAGCTATTCGACCGGGAGATCATTAGACACCACGGAGTCCCGAAGACGATTGTGTCTGACCGTGATACCAGATTCCTATCTAGATACTGGAGAGTGACTAGGGAACGCTGGGTCTGAGCTGAAGCTTAGCACCGCCTTCCATCCACAGACCGACGGTCAGACAGAGGACCATCCAGACACTAGAGGACATGCTGAGAGCATGTGCCTTGGATTTCCAGGGGAGCTGGATTGATAAGCTTCATCTGATCGAGTTTTCTTACAATAACAGCTACCACGCGTCGATCAAGATGTCGCCATTCCAAGCCTTATACGGTAGGCCTTGCCGTACCCCTTTGTGTTGGGATGAATCCAGTGAAGCAGTCATTATAGGACGGAATACCTTGAGCAGATGCAAGCTGAAGTTAGACAAATTCAAGCGAATCTGAAAGCAGCCCAAGAAAGGCAAAAGCTTATGCTGATGTGAGACGACGCGACCTGGAGTTCACTGTGGGCGATCAGGTGTTCTTGCGTGTTCGCCTATGAAGGGAGTGTTTCGTTTTGGCCAGAGAGGCAAGTTGAGTCCCAAGTATGTTAGGCCGTACACTATTACTGAGAGAGTTGGAGCTGTGGCTTATAGATTAGCGCTACCTGCTGACTTGGGACGTGTGCATGATGTGTTTCATGTGTCACAACTCAAGAAATACATAGCCGATCCTTCTCATGTTCTCGAGCCCGAACACTTTCCCTTGAGCCGACGATGCGATACATCGAGACTCCTTTGCGTATCCTTGACACCAAGACTAGAGACACTCGCAACAATCTGTGCGAATGGTCAAAGTCTTGTGGTCAAACCATGACACTGAGAAAGCGACCTGGGAGTTAGAGGACGCCATGAAGGCGAAGTACCCCGAGTTGTTCGTAGACTAGATTGTCTAGTACGTATTGGGTACGGGGCGTACCCCTTTTTAAGGGAGGTAGGGCTATTTTGCTTTTGCATTGCTTCGGGGTAAGCATTGCCTTGTATGTAAGTTGTATTACATTTTGTTGGATATATTTGTTGGTTATTGTAATGATCAAAATGTTGGTTGATGAATTTGAATGGTTGGGTTTGGATTGGTTGAATTTAAGTGGTTGAGTTTGAATTGTGGTTGTGAAATTGATTGTGCTTAGTGCAAATGATGTTGTTGGTTTGAATTGAGTTTGGAGTTGGTGTTGAATTTTTTGAGTGTGTGTTTGAGCTTGGTGCGAACCCCCTTGTGGGGTGTTGTATGTATAAATATGGCAATAGAGTGCCAATTGAACAAAAGAACTAATGCACCAACTTGAAATAACTTTGAGGACAAAGTTCCTTAAGGGGGTAGGTTGAAATACCCAGGAAATTTAAACAATAATTAGGCTAATAAATATTTTATAAGCTTAATTACGTTCAATTAAATATGGGAGAACAATTCCCGAACGAAACCGATCTTTAAAACAGGTTTAAAATACAAACGAAATTTAAAGCGCGTATTTCGAGAAAACGCGACTTTAAACGAGTTAAGCGGACTCGTAATAATTATAATTAATTAATAATTATAACTAGATGTTAGTAGAGGGTTAGAGCTAATAAAAATTATTAAACAAGAAAATCCCGAAAAACGGGTACCAGGAATGAATAGTACCAAAATAACAAGTTGTGGGGTGTAAGTGTAATTCAACAAGAGTTGTGTGTCCACTTTGTAATAAAAAAAAATAAGTCTTGTGAGAATGTGAATGGGTCTCGTACAGACCCACACACACCCCTCCTCTCATTTCTTAATTTTGCTTTTGTTCACTAAAAGACAAATCAACAAGTTAAAAGTAACATTAAGCAAATAAGAAATAAAACTCTCTCTCCATTTTTCATCTCCTCTCACGGTTAGCTCCCTCCTTCTGAACTTTCTTCTTCCTCAATTAAGCCACTAATGGCGATTTATTAAACCCCAACCAGCCCACCACTCTCTCTTCATGTTAACGGTTCAAACCTTCATCAAACTCCACAAAAATCATACCATTGAATTCCCCATCTCAAGAGCTTCATTCTCCACCCTCTAAAATTTGAAAAGCTCACAATTTTCCTCCATGGATGTTTCTCACGTTGGAGCTTGAAGACCTCTAATGGTGGTCACTTTTATTCTCTCATCATTCCAAGGTAAGGCAGTCTCTAAACTCATCATTTTAGCTCCTCTTTTGGCTTGCCAAAAATCCAACGTGAACCCTCCTCCCTCATCTCTTCTCAGCTGAATATCGATGCCCACCTTGATGAGCTAAAACACCATTTCTTTGTTGCCCAATTCCATCAAGAAGATCAAGGTAACAAACCTCTTAAATTCTAAACTAATGATCAAGTTTGTGAATGGTTTTAAAAAAAATATGGTTGTTGATTGTGTGTGTGTGTTGGTAGTGACCAACGTTCTATACACCAAAACATAAATAAGGAGAAGAAAAGAGAAGGAAGAGAAGGGAAGGGAAGAAAGAAGGGAGAGTGATTGAACAAGGTAAATGATCTTACCTTATTGAGTTGGTTTGTTTGTTTGAATTGTGATTATTGTTTAATGCTTGAAATGAGATGTGAGAATCAAGTTTGATTATTGTTGTTGAGTTGTGTAGTTGTGTAGAGAATTGAAATAATTGAGTGAATGAATCTTGAGGTGAGAAGTGAGAAAAACAAGGGGAAACCATGTCAAAATTAGTTAGGATTATTATTAGTGTTTAAGGGTTTGGGAAATGGGTGGGAAAATCACCTAGAAGATTAGATTAGATAGGTAGTTGGTTGATGACAAAAAGAGTAAGAGAATAATGCAAGACAACATTAGAAATGGCTTAAAGATGAATGAAGAAAGTGGCAAAAATCTGTAATAGAGGGGAGTTTGAAAACAAAGAAAAACAAGAGTGAATGAAAATGGAATTTGAGGGAATTGTGAGGAGTTTAATGAGTAGTCTAGGATGGGTTAGAGGTGTAATTAAGTGTGTAAACATGATTATAAGTTGAGGGAAAAGATTAGGAAGAAGTGGGAGAAAGAAAGGAATTGAAACAAAAAAAAAACAGAGGCATAATTTGCACTCTGTTACAGAAAAACGTAGCAGGGTCCGGGACTTAAGTCCAGGACCAAGTCCCGGACCAACCCCTAAAACAAGCCCGAGAGTTCTCAGAATATCATGGTCCGGGACTTAAGTCCCAGCTAAGTCCCGGACCACCCTATTAAATCAATTCGAGAGTTCAGGAAAAGAATGGTCCAGGACTATAGATGAGTACAAAGTCCCGGACCACTATCTGAATTAATTCGAGAGTTAGGACCAAGGCTGGTCCGGGACTATAGACCAGGAAAAGTCCCGGACCAACCCAGAAACTTAAAAATAAGATGTTTAAGAGGTCTTGGCTTAGGGAATTGTTTGGAAATGATATTATAATTAATTAAGACTTAATTAAGGTGGTTTAAAGGTATTTAAGGGTTTGTATAAGCTTAAGAAATAATGAGAAGTAAAGTTAGTTTGTGTGAACATGAATTGTAATTATACATATGAATGAGTCCGGGGAACGTTAAAACGTATTTGGATGAGTTAATCATGGGTAATTAATCATTCGTTCCCGTGAATGTTATAGGACCCGAGTAGTTGAACTGTGAAGGGAACCAAGAGGTCGAGACCAACGGTGCACGGTATGACTCTCCCATGTCCTGTATGCTACCGAGGTTACCTCAGCTTGTTTGTTGTGTGTTACTTGCATTCACCTAAATAAGATAATTACATGTAACCGGCTTATTGCATATTCTATTGTCTTTATGACTTATGCCTTGTTGTTGGTGCTTTGGTTTGGAAGTCACCTTGGTTGTGAATTGTTTGGTTAATTCCTTGTGGTGGTTGATGGTTCGATTTGTTTGGCCGTTGTGTTGTGGATTGATTGTTCGGTTGTTGACTTCCCGCTAACTCCCTAACATCTAACTATCTAACTTTGAGATTTGAATAATTGGGGGAATTTGGGAAGTCCGAAAAGGATTCGGCCACGCGTGAGGACGAGGTAACAAGAGAGGTTGTTAACCGAGTCCTGGTTATAATCCTTTCCACGGACCAAACCCCTTAAATGGGTAGCATCCTGGTTAGGTAGGCCACTTTGAGCCCGGTGGTGGGATAGTCTTATCTCTGCCCGGAGGCCATACCGGCTTAACTTGAGATTTAATCTAAGAAGATTAATTGATTGGAAAGGCACTTGACTTGTGTACGTTAATGCCCTTGAGTAAAGAGTTAAACATCCGACTAACCCGGATGGTAATTTGAACTAACCAAGTGTGGACTTGATTGGTGACTTGATGAAAGCTTGTTTGGTTGTGTTGTGAATTTTCGATTGGTGAATTTGGGTGATACACCTTGCTTGTGTGTAATGTTAATTATTGTTGATTTTATCTCTTGTGCTTAATTTGTCTTAGCATGTTGTCTGTGATAAAATGATCCTCATGTTGGCGGCCCAAATAGTTGGCGTGCCCTCGTTAGCACGCGGGCCATGTGATTGTCATATGCAGCTTTTGCTGAGCCCCTAGGGGCCTTGTTTTTCTTGCAGGTACACGTAAAGGGTGAAGGTCGTTGCTTGACTATGATGTGTTCTTGTAATAGTTTAGCATTTTGATTTTTGTGTACCGAATGGTACACGGTTCGGTAGTTGTTAGCCGGTGTACCATGGGGTACACCCCCTTTTGATTTTGTGGAGTTGTAGCTCTTAACTTGAAACACTAGCACTTTGTCGGTCTTGAGATGTTGTAATTAATGTTAATTGTAGTACTCGGTAATCACTATGGAGTTTATTGTAAAGGATGATGATGTAGTAAGGTTGGAGTTTGTTGTTTAACTTGTTATATTCGTTCGGTATTTCTTAATTATCAGACCGAACTTTTGATTGTTTGAGGCCTAGTTAGTTGTGTAGTCGGCTAATGACGTTGTTTCACTCCCTACTTAGTCGTTTGATCCGCTGCGCTTGGTTTGAGAGTTTTGCAAGGGAGACTTTTGAGAGTTGGTTGTAAGGGATAATTATGGAATTAGCAGTAGGGGTGTTACAAGGGTTGCTAGGATGACTTCTTGCTTCAAGACTTAGGAGAATTAACTAGGAAATTACATTAAAATGGTGTTAGAACCTGATACACCATTAATGGAGTTTTGAAGCTCTCAAGACTAGCCTGCTAAGGAAGAAGAAAAGAGAGGGAAAGAGACTTACACAACTCAGCTAAATGAAAGCAAGGGAGAAGGGCTAGCTCACGTAGGAATAAGGTAAGGAATGGGTGAGTTTTTCTTTTGATAAAACAATGTCAAATTGACTAAACTTTTCTTTGTTTATTTGATCAGATTTTTGGCTTCATAATTGTCCACAATACTGCTACTTTCAGCCATATGACAAGGGAGTAATGAGTGACTTCTTTGCCACTTGAAGACATGATGATAAGTAAGGGTAGGTGTATGTTTCTTTGGCATAATAAATGGTGATTTGTCCTTGCTTTCCTCTTGTGTTTTCGGTAATATATGTGTACACAAGCAGCTGATTTCTTTGACAATTGAAGACATAAGATCATGGCCAGATTGGTTGCTGCTTTAGATGAATTTTAATAAGGCAATCAAGCCTTCTTTTCTAGCTTATTTTCGGCAGCCATGAGTTGTAGCATGTCACTTGATTTTTGTTTATGTTAGACAATGGAACATGCTTGGTTAGGTGGCTGTTTTGTTTGACAATTTATGTAGCAATCAAACCCCATTTTCCTAGCATAAAATCGGCAGCAACATGCTGTAAGAGCAAGTTGATTTCTATCATGTATTATACTAGTATACACATGTGATAAAGTAGATCTAGATTTGTTCTTTATGTATTTAATTTCCATGACTTTTCCTAAACTAATATCCTCTTGTTTTCTTGCAGCTCTTACGGTAATGAGGGTCTCATTTTACTGAATTATTTGACATTATATTATATGGTACATGATAAGGTGAGTCACCATTCCATAAGACAATTTTTCTTAAGTAAAATCTAGTGATATATACCCTAAATGGCGCCCACTTTGGTGACCAATTGGAATTGATTTTAATTTAATTCCTGTCACACTATATTGTATTAAGACCATATTATAACATGTTATAAGTCACAACATTTAATTGGTACATTTTTATTAAGGTAAAAGGTGAAAGTTTCTAAGGAAAAATGCTGATTTTATAGTATAAATGTAGTGGATTTTCGGCCATACTTGTGCTGAGAGTTTAGCACTGGTTTCAATTGATTTAGATAGTCAACCTATCCCCACTTAAGATTATCAACTCGCGGCTAATCAAAACTTCAAGCAAAATAACGTAGAACGCGTTTTTATGACACCCGAAGGTGCGTTTTGTGCTTTAAGGGTATTCTAGAAAATAAGTAGTCGCTACGAGTTCCAAGTGTTTATAAACATTGTTTATAGTCAATAATGATATATTAAGGTGTTACATTGAGTTGTATGGGGTTATATCAAACCATGACACAATTTCGAGCTATCGGGACACTCCGGGGCAAAACAGGAGCGTTAAGAATTTCCCCCGAGCACTTTGTTAATTTTTGAAAAAGTAGCTCGAGCATTCTCTTTAGAATGATGAGTAATGGTGTTAGGAACTCTAAGAATGAATTTTATAGGAGTTTGTGCAACTTTGGCACTTCTCAGAGGCATTTCCGGATGTTTTAGGGTTTATGGGGGGCCCCACCGGGAACTCCGAGCGCTTTGCGTTTAATTGAAAATTTACCGTGAGGACTTCATCATATATGTTTAATAAAGTGTTATGGTGCATTTGGAATGAAGTGTAATGCTTTACTTCATCCTATAAAGTGTTTCCGGACTTTCGGGCCCTTAAGGGAACTCCCGGGCATTTTGTACAGTTTGGGCAAACTAACTTGGGACTTATGTTCCAAGGGTCATATAATGACCATTCATTGGCTTGGTGTGTGTGAGTTTTATAGCTATATATTATAATTAGCTTAAGGTCCGGCTTAACGCACGTTTTCGACCTTAAGGAGTTTAGGTGCGTTTTTAACGCCTGAGTGTTATATGCTTTCTTAGGGTTTAATATTCCCTAAATAATACTTATTTACTATTCTTTAATTGTTTAAGGGTTACGGGTATTTCAAAGGTTCCTTGTACACTTACTCCCCTTCGGAAGTCGATTATTTGAATCCTATATCATACACGGCATTATACGGTAAATACGCTAGTAACTAACCATACTTAATATGTTTCTAACGTCTTCCGGTTCTTACTTACTAACTCATTGTTTATACAAATTCATTCTCTTTACTTATCTTACATTACTCCTCAAGTTTGTTTCAATCTTCTAGGTACATACCTTCTTTAACTTCATTGCTCTATTACTACGTTACTTACATATATACATATACTATGTGTATATGTATATAAATTTGCATGCTCACTTACATATATATATATAGTTGTATATATATATACATATACATATATATGTACATACTATTGCCATTATTATTACTCTCATTTTTTTTTGAACCCGACCACCCAACCCTGGGTCGGACCTAGGGTCGGTCGGGTACCGAGAGATTTGTTCTTTGAAAGTTCCAGTGGACCGACCCACCCTTGGGTCGGACCAAGGGTCAGTCCGGTACTGAAAACATTCTTCTTCTAATTTTCCAAGCCGACCGACCCAACCCTTGGGTCGGACCGTGGGTCAGTCGGATACTGAGAGCATTCTGGTGCGTTATTGCAGTCGGACCGACCCAACCCTGGGTCGGACCCCGGGTCGGTCCACTGCAGAATTACTTGTTTTTGTGTTCTGTTTTACTCCATTCAACTTACACTTTTTCCCATTTCTTCCCCAACCATTTTCAAGGCAACTTAGACATGATTAACATCATTTAGACAATCTAAACTACCTTAATTCATTCACCAAGTCCATCATTCAATCCTTAGTTCTCTTAGATAATTTTCCCACTTTATTCATCCCATTCATGCTACAGATTTTTGTTCTTCTTCCTATGTTACAGATTTTTAACTAATTCCTACCATTCAATAATCCCAAACTAATGTCACTCCTAGCATTCTAAATACCTTGTTTCACTTCCTAGTTCCTCTTACTTCCTAACTTCTTTTCCAAATCTGTTTTCAAGACTCTGATACTCTTACATATACCTAGTTATGTTGTAGATTATTTCTTCTCTTCTTACACCACTAAGTCCTCTAATTTCTAGAGAAATTTTGCAAGAGTTTCCCCTATATTTTTAACTTTGCTCACATACCAATTCAGTTCACAATCTATTCCAAACTTTCACATCAATCTCAACACTAATCAACACACAATTTCCTGCACATACACCTTTATTTCCCCAATGTTCTCCCAAGCTTTTAAACATTTAATACAAGTTTCAAAACTGTTACATTCTCTTCCTCAATACACTACAATACCACTACTACTCAAGGCCATTTAATTTCCTCATTCCAAGTACTCAAAACTGTTACTCAAGGCCATTCTCTTCCTTTCTTGTTTCTTCTTCTCAACCGGTACCAATGGAGATTACACTCCAATGCTACAGATTTTTCAACAACAATACAATTTTAACACTCACCCTTTTATTACCTAGAACTTAAGAGTATGTATATATCTTAGGGTTTAAGTGTGACTTTACCTTCCAATCAATGAGGATGTGTTTAGCTAGCAAGAGAGCAAGGTTTTCCAGCCCCAAAGAGAAGCCAAAATCGGCTGGACAAGCAAAGAACAAGAGCTCAAATTCAACAAATTCTTATAATGTGAATGAGAGCAAGAAAAGTGAGATTTTCGGATTTCTTTTTACCTCAAACCACTAAGGAGATGAAGGAGCTTCCAATGGTGTCTTCAAGCTTTAAAAATGGAGATACCCATGGAGATGGAAATGGGTGTTTTCGGACTTTGAAAAGAGGAGAATACTCTCCTTGGACAAGGGGATTCCAATGGTGTAAATTTTGTAATTTTGGACAAAGGATGAAGGCACAACAAGAGAGGAAGTTGGAGCTTTGCTTGGTTTTCTCAATTCACCATGGAAGGAGCTTGAGGAAGAAGAAAATCAGAGAAGAGGAGGGTGCTGTACGTGGGAGAAAGAAATGGTAGGAGAGAGAGGCTCTCACAAGAGGTAAGTGTGTACTTTTTGTTTTTATCTTTCCTATTTCATTGGTTTGTCTTGTAGCATATTAGAAGTCATTAAAATAATGAGAGAGAGGGAGGGAAATCGGTCCCCTACAGCCCCTCTACAGATTTTCAATTTTTATTCACCAATGGGACACAACAACTTATTGTTATTACAGTTTGTGCCCCATACGTTCTCGTTTTAACGGTATTTGCTAACGGAAACCCATTTTAGAATTTTCTCGTTTAATTAATTTTATTGGTTCTAGACCTTCATTAATATTTATTAATGACTATTTAATTATTATAATCATTACGGGTCTATTTAAACCGCTTAAAGTCACATTTTCTCGGTTTCCTCGAAAAACGCGCTTTAAGGTTCGTTTGTGACTTTAATCCGTTTTAAGGATCCGTTTTCTTCGGGATTTGTTCCTATATATTATTTATGGCTAACTAAGCCCTAGGAATCTATCTAGGACCCTAGTTAAGGTTATATACCTTGTATTTTTTCTTAGTGCACGTTTTTACGTTTTATTACTTTTACTCGATTTCTTACTTTCCTTTTTTTGTTTCTTTTCTTTCACTAATATACTTAAGGCATAATTAGGCCTCTAAAATTTATCTTAGTATAATTAATCACTATAATTAAGTACGGGGTATTTCAAATAATAAATTAATTAAATGAATGTGATTAATAAAAGGTTTTATATCCTTAAATATGTTAAAAGGAACAATAGAATATAAATGATCTTAAGGAGGTTAAAAAGAGTTTATTAACCATATTGTATATTTGTTATAAACGTATGTTCGGGTTAAAAAGGGGAATTGTTAAACACCTTAAAAAGAGAAACTAAATAGCAACCATGATATTTTATAATGTATATGATGTACAAGGAGGAACATAAAATAGTAACAAGGACATTATTAGAATGATACGTAAAGAGCAATAGATAATTTAAGATGACTTATTAAGTAAGTCTTATTATAGATTACGTAATAAATATATGATCCATTTATAAGGTTTACTAAACCCCATTATTATAGGAATAAATATCTTTATAATTTAATTGGTCTGTTAGAATTTAATATATATATAAACAAATTTCTTTATGATTAAAGGAGTTTATTTAAACTGTGATTGAGTATTTTTATAATATTCATAAGGTTTTAAAAGCGGTGTATTAAACCCAGACCTTTCTAAATAATCCTAAAGTAAAATAGAGAATAATACATGATTAATATTTTAGTATACTATATGGGATATAGTGTATTAAATAATATACTAAATAAAACAGGAGTCAGTTGATTTGATTATACTATAAAATATATTATAGATAATAAAAGAAATAAATATGACATATGATAAATAAAGTTACATGAGTATATAACTTAAAAGAATGAAGTATGGAGTTTCATTATTTGTTAATTGACTTAAGTATAGGCTAAAAGCTGTTAATTACTAAAAGAATAGAACTAATATTACTATAAGTAGCTCATATTCCTCATTAATTATAACCAGCCCATTTGGGTCTGTAAAAAAAAAAAAAAAGTCTGCAGCCCAACCTCTCCTCCATTAGAAATTGTTCAACCCAACAATTAGGCCATACTTCCTTTCTCTTGTCTGTTGAAATCGGTGTCTCGCTTCAATCTTTCAATTCTAAACCCTAACTGGTGAAAGGAACATACATGCTTGCCGACTCTCTTCGTATTACCCCCCCTTACAAATCAAACCCTTTCATCTTCACAAAGCAAATCCTAACTGATGAACTACTCTCTTCACGCTTACTTTTCTCTGTGTTGAGTTACTCCTAACGGGGAACAAGGAACATACGTAAGTCTTCTCGTCATTCTTCTCTATTTTCAAATTCTGCCTGAGTGCGCAACATGCTCTGTGCGCCTTCACTCTAATCTTCTCAGTCTTGTAGTGTATGCGCCATGATGGTAAATCACTGGAACTATTGCCTGAAACTCCAATCGACGAACAAGGAGCATGCATATCTTCAAATTCTTTTTTGATGCTCACGTCTCTATTGTTCCTGCTCACAAGATTAAATCTAAACAAGGGACATGGAGGTGGTGGCTCACTGAAATACCCTAAACCTTATTCTATTAATTAAACACCCAATTATGAGATATAAGGCTATTACATGCCTTATAAGTGTTAGAAAAATGTTAGAACAACAAATTAAGAAAAAAGTGCCTTAAGAACAATTGGGACAAAATAGTGCCTTAAGAGCACAAACAAAAGTATATAATGTGAATCTAAGAGTCCCTAGAGCACATGGGTCATTAATTAAGGACTAAAATGAATTCCTAAGATCAATTATAAGCTAAGATCATAATAAAACAATTAGAAAAGAAAACGGAGCTCAAAAACATGCTCTAACGCAAAATGTACACAAAAATGCCTTAAAGCACGTTTTTGTGTATAACCTCAAAATTATGAGTGTTAAGCCACTAGGGATTGGATTACATTCTTTAAATTGTTTTAGGGTCAGGATAAACCATATTAGAAATTCTAATTCACGAAAAAATAAAATAAAATCACAATTATGCACTAATGATGAATAGTGACCTAATTAGTGACTAATTAAGCCCTTAACTCTTCTGATTAGTAAATGGCCAAACAAAACCCTAATGTTAAAGGGGGTGGCGGTTTTTAAGAGGCATGAGTCACCATATGACTCAACTCATTTTAATAAGGAGGAAGGGTAATGATGTAAGTAAAATATATTAACACTATTCACTCTCTTATAAGACATTATCTTATTAACACTCTCTCTCATGCTCTCCTATTCATCATCTTGCAAAACAAGACATTTCTTCCTCTTCTCCCTAGCTAATGGCGATTTCATGAAGCCCTCCCCCTCTTGATTTTCTTTTCCTCACTCAAGACTCATTATTGCTCCAAATCCATAACAAAACACACCATCTTCTTTTAGTTAGAGCAAGACCTCTCTTTCTACCCTTTCAAATCCTCAAAAACTCCAAGTTCATTCCATGGAGAAAACTCCATTAATGGAGGAAATGCTCAAGCTTCAAGTCTTTTGGTCTCTTCTCTTCATTTAAGGTAAGAAAGTGTAAAGAAAATCAACTTCCCTCTTATTTTTATACATGGCCGAAAATGTATACTCATAAGGCCTTGTTTTAATCTTGCCCTAGCTCTTATTTAACCATTCAAAGACTTGTGGAGGTCTACATTGCTTCATTACCCAAGTCTACCTTAAGACTTCAAGGTAAATCATCCATCTTAAGCTTAAAATACTTCATTTTAACCTAGAATGAATCTTATGAAATTAGGGTTAGTTCTTAGTGCTTATTGTTCCATTTAATCGTTGATTAGAACATTGATAAGAGGAACTAAGCACATTGCCGAAAATCAAGCAAAGGAAACCCCAAGGAGAAAGTGTGTGAAACTTGAGGAAGAACAAGGTAAATCACTTACCTTGGGGTGGTTATTGTTTTAAGGGATGAGTTTTTTAATGCTAATTGTAGCTTAAAGAAAACCCTAAGAAATGAACTATGAGACTTAGGAGGAACAATGTGATTACACTTGTGAAATTTGGATTAAAGAGCCAATGGTAAAATGAGTTAGTAAAATGAAGGTGTGAATGATTATAAGAACATTTATATATATTATGAATTGTTGAGTGTATTCGCAGGTTGAAGGCATATATATTATGGGAAATTCAGTGTTTATATTAAGTCATTTAAGGGCCTAAGAGCCAAGTCATTTAAGGGCCTAAGTGCCATGCAATTTAAGTTTATGCACTATATTGTGTTGTGTGTTATTTGAGTATGTTTTGGTGTTGTGAATGTGTGTTGAACATTTGATACTAGTGGTTGTTTAAGAGATGAAAACCTATGGGTTTGGGAATGAAGAAATAGAAAAGAAACCATGGCGAAATTGAAGTAGAAACTAGATGACTTGAGTGTTATGTAACACCCCTACTTAATCGGCTCCTAATAATCACGTGATAATCGCACTTAAGCATCATAAACGTAGCAATAAATAACAGACAATCGAACTAAGGTATCACTTTCGTCACTCGCCCATACGAGTAACAACGCTTTTACTTAAAACACTTACAATACGAAACATTTTCCCACTGTGATAACAAGAGATAGAACTACACTTTCTATTACAATCCACAATACGATATTCGTGAGCATTCTACGTATCCAAGTCCTATACATTTGACTACATACATAATATACTGCGACAGTGCATATCTAAGACTACAACTATCTACCCGTCACGTCACGCACTTTGTCGACACCGGAAGTTGCATACCTGCAGAAGATTGATTGTATGTATGGAATCAGCCCCTGCTGAGTATGCTATCATATGACTATCATGCCTCCTCAGACCCTCAGTTAATTGGTCGAGAGCATGCGATTCATTTCATGCAAATTCCATTTTAACAGTAAACTGTAAGGCAATATAATCATTGCGGTACTTCAAACAACAGTCTAAGCCTCCGGCTTTTAATATACAACAATACATAAATCTCCACGAGTCCAACAACGAGTCCATGACTCCTCTCAAGAATCCATACATATATCTCTATCAATACAATCAATACATATATGAGTCAATGACTCCACTCGACCAATCATGCGGTAACGATCAAACATACATGTTCATCGTACTAAAGCATATAACACAATATAGGCAACCAATAACAAACAAGATCACGAGGAATGTATGTAAACATTTTAATTCCCGTATCAGTGTGTAAGGTATACATCCTAATGACGACATCTCGTTATATAACGACGCGTCTCTATTCCATACCCCTATTTAAGGCGGGTCACCCACGGTAGTAGCCGAACTCCAGCAGTAGAGTCTCCGACCTGTCGAACTGTCTGAGTTCGCAGGAATTTGGCTCGATACGTACGGACTCGTCAGTGGCCCACAGACGTCCTGATATCGTATTGTGATCACAGCGCACACTAAGGCAGACATCCCTGGCTTTCTCCATACAACTCTCTTACTCTTTAAACACTGATGATAAGGTCGTAACCTATCCTAAGTCGTAACTTAGGGAACCAGTGTACATCCTCGAATGTGTGCCTCTATGGAGGTCTTATACCTAGGGTCACTAGGCGGTTTTACCATTCGGATGTAATACGAGAGCGGCGTTATTCAAGGCCAATGCTCCGTATAGATAATCTTGGATAATAATAAATATATCTTGAATTATCTGATGCTATGACGTGTTTTCTCACGTCTCTTATGTTATATCAATGTATACATACAAATAGCATCGTTGCCGTTAGTTCGTTTTATATATATCGTTCATATATACGAACTTGTACTATTATCGCAATAACAGTAAATAACATGGCAACATCAATATACAATCATGCATATTAATTCACAATCAGACAAGCAATCTTATTCACAGATTTGCAAACAATGTCTGAACTGAGGAAATCCTCAGAGACAATCAAGCCACACAATAACATACCGTATACCCGACGAGTAGAACGGTGGAGTATGAACAGCTAATGCGACGCTCCTCGAGACGTCTCTAACAACCTGTCAATACGTAATCACTTTACGTATTAACACTCTATTCACAAACAATTACTGTATACACTGTACTAACGCTAATCCCTCCCGGCTTATTTCCCGTTGTTCTAAACAACTTACAACTCTAGAATTGTCGGGTTCGTTCGGGATTAATCTCACGTAGTCATTATACATTCCATGCATGACCTCCTTTGCATGCATAGTTACGTCGTAGTACGTTAGTATATTTTATATATATCATATAGTTTCAAAACTATATCAAAGGTGATATATATATATATATATATTATTATACATTGTACACCTTATATATATATATAGTCTCCAGACTATATTCCTTGTATAATTGTTATTATACATTGCGTACCTTGATATTATATATATATATATTCTGTAGTTTTCATAACTATATTGCATGTATATTTATTATCATACATGGTATACCACTCCTTGGTATATGTATATATTCCCTAAGTATTAATACTTAGACATCACTTATGGTATACTTGAATATATAATTCAATCTTTTTAATTCTTATATTTCCTCTTATAACAATATCATTTATTGTTTAAATATAACTTCAACATACTCCTTTTAAATCCTCTTAATAATATCATATGGTTACACAACCATATTATTTAAACTACTCTTACTCTTGTCACATATCTATTTATATATATGTGAGTGTATATATATATATATGTCTATATACATACCTTATATTATACCATTTATTCTATGGTATTTCCCATGGTTATAAATCTCTTTATAGTGAATATATTTAACACATGAATATTACAATTCTTATAACACTCACAACTATATTATATAATCCTCTCTTGTGACATATTTATTCAAAATATGTGTATACATATATTCATATGTATATATATATATATATATGTAAACCATTTATTACATGGCATTTTCATAACATATAAGTCTCTTAGTAATGAATTTATTTAATATATGAATGTTATATTTTTCATAACATTTTCAACTATATTATAAATAATTTTCAACTTATGCTATTTCGGTACAGCCCTTATGTTTCTCTTTATTTACCAAAATGCCGTTATACTTATATAATGTTTTATTATATTCTCTTACTTTATCTTATACATATAACTCTTAATATAATTATAACCTATAGTTATAATATGTTATAAATATCCAACAACTTATATTGTTCTCCGCTTTTATGATTTATACACATATATTTCTAAAATCATATAATAATCCCAATAATGGTTTTATATATGTGTATTTAAATCCGTACAGCCCCTTAGGCTATTCAAATCATATTTCAACTCTTATCTTATATTATATTCATATAACACTTCTTTATAACATATAGTTTTCTATAATATCAAAACTATATATTATACTCTTTATATTTATAAAACCTCTTATTTTAATTCAATAAATTCTCTAACTTTAACATAAGGTTATTAATAACATTATAAACCTCATATGGTCTCGGTTATCTATATAACCTCTTCTAACATTATTATAAAATATAACAATGTCATAAAAACTATATATTATACTTATATAGTTTATTTAAATTCCAAATTCAATCAATTTAACTTCTAAAAATTCCTAATAACTCATAGGTGATTATAACACCAAACTTTACTCTTTATTTTCGGAAATTATAATATAAGCTCATATTTCATATAAACCTTACAATATAACATATAGCTTATTATAAGCTAATGTTCCAACTTCTAAATTTATTAAAATTGGTCAAACATATTATAAAGTCATATTTGACTTATAAATTCTATTTTGACCCATTCTTTTCGGTAATTACCAAGTGTGCCCCAAACTTTCATAAAATTCTATTTTAACCCAAAACTTTATTAAATGTTATAAATTCATTTAAAAATTCATTTTAACTCCTAATTTTCTCTATATTGTTCACGACACACCATATTTTTACTTAATTACCATTTTTACCCCAATTCTTATAATAAGCATATAAACTTAATTAAATAAGCTATAAACTTAAATTAAAATGGCCTAAATAACATGGCCTCATTACAAATTGTGCTTAATGAATAATTACACATAAAATGTCACAATTTATAATGCATAGTCTCGGCCTCACTTTATACCATATTATAGTTTATCAATTTTATACATAATGTCATAATAATGACATTTATGATAATTAAACACTTAGATAATTTACCTAAATGTTTCTACATAGATTTTAATGTCAAAATTAGCCATATGTATTTAAACACTCATGGCAATATTATGTATGACATTAAAACTTTACAATATAATTGTAATAACATTTTTACCTTAATTTCCAAGCCTTTAAGGCCTTGTTTGGACTCGGCTATTTGAAGGAAAAATTCTCCCAATTAAGCCACATGTTTAAACAATAGAATAAGATATGATTAGTCTCTTAAAATAGAGATAACCATATGGAATACATTTATGTAAGAATTAAGGTGTTAATTACCTTAATTTGCCAAGGAAGCTTAGGCAACAATTCGGCCACTCTAATGAACATAGTAATATGTTAAAATCTCTACAAAAATTATAGTATTTAACAAGAGATTAATTGGTAGAAGGTAATTAGGGTTTTACCTAGAGAAATGGCTTAAGAAAGGGAATTAACCCTTAGGAAATTCGCCAAGCTTGGGAGTTAATTAACTCCATTAATTCAACATGTTCCAAAGAGAGATTATAAGTGATTAAACTCATGGAAATCAAGAGGAACAACCGAAATTTGAAGAATAAGCTTAAAATGTCTTAATTACCTTAATTGTAATTAAGTTTTAAACCTTGGTCTTTTGACTAATCCAACCGAATACACCTCTTTAAGCAAGCTTAAATGACTATAAGGAAGTCATGAAAGAAGAGAGATCATTAGTTTAGGAAGAGATTAAAAGGAATTAAGGAAAAGTGACTAATGAAGCCTTTAAACACTTATCATTAACTCATTAATGGTGGGGCTTGTTCTTGCTTAACCAAGCTCAAAAGAGAGAGCTAAGGAGGGCAGGGAATCGGCTGGATGCAAGGACAAATGAAGAAAATGAAGAAGTAGGGCTTAAGTAAAGGATTTTAATAAAATAAGGTATAATGTGTACTTTCCCCTTAAATCATGGGATATTTGTGCAAGTGGGAGCATGGGTGGTGTCACCCACTTGGTCTGGCCGAAAATGAAGTAGGGAGTAGGGTCAAGAGTCACTTGTTGACTCATTAGTCAACATAAGTTAAGAAAATGCTTATTTCGGTTACTATTCATTATTAAATTCACTAATTGTGATTTTATTTGAAAACTTGGGATTAGAACCTCTAATGTGGTGCATTATGACCCAATTAAATATTAATGAATGTAATCTAGTGCCAAAAGGCACAAGAAGGTCATTAATTAGACCACAGACGCAAAACCGTGCGTTAAGGAGTTTTCGGGCACGTTTTGCGTTTTAAGTAGTTTCTGAGGTCCGTTTTCTTTGGGATTTGTTTCTTTAGATCCCTTATAAGATTAGGAAGCTAAGGAATCCACTTTGGACCCTTGCTAAGCTAAGAAAACCTTTGTGGTTTCTTAAAGCACATTTTTGGCCTTATGTGTCTTAAGGCGTACTTGTGTGTTGGATGATTTATCTATGATATGCAATCATCTTGTATAGGTTAGTGTAGTATACTAACCAACTTTGGGTTTATTGGAGCTCCCAAAGTTCTTGTGAGTTCTTAAGACACATTTTTGACTTATAATGTCATTAAGGTAGATTTTGTGCTTTTAATGCTCTTTGAAGTTTCCCAATAGTTTCTAAGGCTTAATATAGCCTCATTATATCATAATATAATGATTAATCTCTTTAATTAAGGTTTGGGGTATTTCAATCTACCCCCTTAAAAAGACTTCGTCCCGAAGTCGTTACTTGTAATCAGTTTTCCTAAGGAATCAAGTTCCACTAGGTGTTCGTACGTCTCACTTCTAGGGATCGAGTCCCACTAGGTTCAGACCTAGTATGCATAGATCATCATCGATGCAGCGCTATCATGAAGCATATAACTCACATCATGGAGTAATTTAAATCATGAATCATACATTGCACTAGACAAGGTGCACACATTCACACTGTACTAAACAAGGTACAACTCTATTCACAATGCACTAAACATGGGTGCAACTCTATTCACGATGCACTAGACAAGGTGCAACTCTTCACAATGCACTAAACAAGGTGCAACTCCATTCACAATGCACTAGACAAGGTGCAACTCTTCATATATATCAATCAAGTGCACTCAAGGCACATATACATAATGTATAGTTCAAACATATAGCCAACGATGTATGGCACATGGCACTAAACAAGGTGCCCAACTCTCTCATAGTACTTAGTAAGGTGCTTAATTCACACTAACTCTTAGAGGTCTTTGCAAGAGAACACTGAAGAGTTTCCTCGACATCTATTGTCGATTTCAATTCCTATTCATATCTGTGTCCACTTGCAGGGAGTTTCAAGAATCGTTCAACCCGACGTGGTCAGCGTCGATGATGAACTATCTTTCACTCCAATTTGTGTTCGGTCTCCCTTGATCGGACCAGGATCAAGTTCGACTTCTCACGTCAATTTCAAACGATTAGTTATTTATCCCTTTATAATCTTATTCCTCTTGATATCTGCCACTTGTGTTCACTAGATACACAAGTCAAGTAGTGTACTCAATCTAGTCATTGGCATATAGGATCGTATATCCTAATTATAAACCAAGTCATATCGACTTATACTCATTCATGACACTCCTAGAGGATTCACTTCCACTAGGTTATACCACGGTGTAACACCCCGTACAATAACTGTCGTGAGTATCGCAACTTACCATCACACTTAATCCAATCGCAGCGGAAATCATAAACGACCCAGCACCTTGCTACGGTCTGATTAACTAGAATGCACCGAAACTTAAATATATACAACATTTACCAAAATACCAATGAGTCTCAAGTATCTCAAGTTATACAAGTTCCTTAGTCTCAAAATATCAAGACGGGTGTACAAGCACAACCCGTTCTCAAAATAAATACCCTCCTAGTCTACCCACTCCTACTCTCATGGTGGGTTCTCTGAGGCCTCTTACCTGCAAAATAAACAGCAGCCCCCGAAGGGGTCAGCACCTTTGCTAGTACAGTTCACTCATAGCCCCCAAGCTAAAGGGGCTACGACGACTATTTGCCGATAGCATGCAATTGATTTTATCATACAAATATATAAGTAAGTATGATAACACACAATGCAATCATGAGTAATACTCACAGCTCAACCAAGCAAACGAGATAGGTGAGTTAGCTTACGAACTCCTTCAATTGAGAAACATTTAATTCTCTTTACTCAAACTTACTTCAATGTACCAACCTTTCTTTAAATTAGATTAGGTTGTACTTAGTCCGTTGTTTATTTTTGTCGGGTCAAGAGTAACCCTAGCCAGCGGCCGAGAACTACGCTGGTTGAATAAACAATAATTCTCAAATTAGTTGGGATTTATGTGGATCCCACTACACCATCTTAATCTAGCCTCCCACCTTAAACTGTAATTCAAGGTGGTCGAGTCTGTTTGTCGACTCTAGGCGACAAGTCAAAGACGTGTCATCAAACGGAAGTCGGATCTGATACAGATAACGACCTCCAAACTTCATTCATGCATGCCGGAGTCGGTCCCGGATTTCTCACTCCCCCCAAGTTTCAGTTAGTAGGAAGTTACAAGGACGAAGTGTCGGTTAAACCTCCTCGGGTATTAGCCAACCAACATTAAATTGTAATCTTAACTCATTCCAAGATTTACTAAGTTTAGTTAGTAAACAAGCTCATCCAAGTGTGTTAGTGTAAAGAAAACGCATACACATAAGCATAATAATCCGGTTGCATGCTTTATCTTGTTTAGTTATAACACACAAGCAACTAGCACACAAGCCGAGGGACACCTCGTTAGCAAGTAGGTTACGAGGAACCGTACCGTACACCGTCGGATGTTGTTCGTCTACCCTCTTCCGGAATCCGAATACACAAATCCTATCACATTCATTCAATTAGGTGGTTAATTACTTTCAATTAACTTAACTTTGTAACTTACTAATGCTCCCCAACTTATAACCCTTAACTCCTCATAATTCTAACTTAACTTAGTGAACTACTCTTTCCTTAACCTTTCTTACATTTTCTCATTTTTCTAATGACCATTTATTACCACCAAACAAGGCTAGTCTTAGTCTAATGTCATTACTCTTAATGCCACATTTTTTTTATAAGACCCGACCGACCCAACCCTGGGTCGGTCCTAGGGTCGGTCCACTACCGAGAGATTTTGGTTGCAGGTTCTGGACCCGACCGACCCAACCCCCTGGGTCGGTCCGAGGGTCGGTCCAGTACCGAAAGTTTTAAGTTAATTTTTTTCCTAGCCGACCCACACCCTGGGTCGGTCCCTGGGTCGGTCCGGTACTGAGACACACCTTCGATTAAATTTTTTACTGCGACCGACCCACCCTGGGTCGGACCTAGGGTCGGTCGCCACAGAGAACTATCCCATTGTTTCTTAGGCTCTTACTTAGAATTCTAAATCCATTATAACTTTCACTTAACCTTTTCCACATGATTTATAACTTGTTCACACATCATTTGACACTTAATTCTTCATAGTTCCTTAACAAATCCAACATTTATTCTAAGTCATGTTTCACCCATGATCACCCTCCTTGCTTAACACCTATAATTCATTCCCTTATACTTCTAAGTTGCAATATCATTCCCTAACACTTCTAACTCATTTGTTTCACTTACATTGACTTCTAACTCTTCGCACTTACATCATTTTTGCACAAGTTATACTTCTTGACATCATTTATTCTCCTAACTTATATCTAATGACATTATACCTTCAAATTGGTTTCAAAAGACACCTAGACACCCTAAGTCATTCTAAACTCTAAGTATAATTAGTTGTTTCATTTTAAATCATCAACCCTCAAGATTTCCTAACTCACTTAGCACTAAAAGTTATCTAGTTCCTACTTCAATTACGCCATAGGTTCTTTTCTATTTCTTCATTCCCAAACCCTTAGGTTTTCATTCCTTGAACGTCCACTAACACCCAAGTAGTCTATATACATTCACCACCACAAACATACTCAAATAACACACAACACAATATAGTGCATAAACTTAAATTGCATGGCGCTTAGGCCCTTAAATGACATGGCTCTTAGGCCCTTAAATGACTTAATATAAACACTGAATTTCCCACAATATATATGCCTTCAACCTGCGAATACACTCAACAATTCACAATAGATATAGATGTTCTTATAATCATTCACACCCTCATTTTTACTAACTCATTTTACCATTGGCTCTTTAATCCAAATTTCATAAACATTATCACATTGTTCCTCCTAAGTCTCATAGTTCATTCCTTAGGGTTTGTTCTAAGCTACATCTTAACATTTAACTAATCCCATCCCCTAAAACAATAACCCCTCTTAAGGTGAGTCATTTACCTTATGTTTTCCAAGTTTTTCTCACTTTCTTCTCCCTTGGTTTTCTTGATGGAAATCGGCCAAGATCTTGCTCACTTGACAATGTTCTAATTAATATACAAGATAGAGTAATGAGTGCAAGGTAAAACCCTTTAACTCATGGAATAAACCCTAGCTCATAATAGAGTGCTAAATGCACTAGAATGTAGTTTACCTTAAGAAACCCTAGACTTATTTTCTTGTAGGTAACCCAAGACAAATCTTTCCTAAAGCTTTTGAAGGTTGATTCAAGGCTAAACAAGAAGTGAAACAAAGCCCCCATGTGATGCCATTTTTGGCCATGAGCAAAAATGGGAGAAGATATGAATTTTTCTTAGCTTTTCTTACCTAGAACTCAAGAGGAAGCAATGGAGATCTTGGATATGGAGTTTCTTCTTCAAATGGAGGTTCTTCAATGGAGTCAAGCTTCTTGTTTTGGAGATTTGAAAAGACTAAAAGAGAGACCTTGCTCTAACTAGCAAGAATCTATACTTTGTTTGTGATTTGGACTTGTGTAGTAACTTGGGTGAGCAAAAGAAAATCAATGGGGGGAAGGGCTTAAGAAATCGCCACCATGCTTGGGAGAGGAGGAAGAAATGTCTTACTTGCAAGATAATGAATAGTGGAGCATGAGAGAGAGAGTTATTAGGTTATTATCTTATAAGAGAGTGAATAGTGTTATTACTTTACTTATTAAATTGCTCTCTTATCCTTATTAAAGTGAGTTGAGTCATATGGTGACTCATGCCCTAACAAAATCGGCCACCCCTTAGTCATTAGGGTTTAGTTTGGCCATTTGCTAATCAAGAAGAGTTAAGGCTTCATTAGTCACTAATTGGTTCACTAATCATGATTAGTGCCTAATTGTGATTTTATTTAATTTTTCTTGAATTAAAACTTCTAATATGGTTTATCATGACCCCCTAACAATTTAGTGAATGTAATCCATCACTTAAAGTGTCATTAGACACACACAATTGAGGTTATACACAAAACGTGCTTTAAGGCGTTTTGTGTACATTTTGTGTTAGAGCATGTTTCTGAGCTCTGTTTTCTTTACCAATTGTTTCGTTGTGTTCCTAGCTTGAAATATCTAATCTTAGGAATCTACTTTGGACCTTAGTTGAGGTTATATACCCTCCATGGTTTCTTAGAGCACGTTTTTGGCCCTAAGAGGTCTTAAGGCATACTTTTGTGTTATATACTTTTGATTCTTTTTTCTAATCATTCTATACTACTTAATATGCCAAATGAAGTCATTTGGGAGCTTATTATAAAATATATTTTATTTGTGCTCTTGAGACACCATTTTGCCCTAATTGTTCTTAAGGCACTTTCTCTTGTAATTTGTTGTTCTAACATTTTTCTAATACTTATAAGGCATGTAATAGCCTTCTTATATCATAATTGGGTGTTTAACTACTAAACTAAGGTTGGGGTATTTCAATCTACCCCCCTTAAAAAGGAACTTTGCCCCCAAAGTTCACATACATATTATATCATTCTTAGCGCTCAGATAACTTCATACTAAAAATTATATTCACACACTCACACCATCAGACTCAAATGGTCTGTCACAAAGTACAATACATAAGTACCATACATATCTCAGTCTAAGTCAAGTGCCATGCACAATATAACTTACACAACTCAAATAAACGACAATCAACACAACGTGATTGTTCGTTTACATACTCAAAAGTGCGGAAGCTCTACCCCCCTTAAAAAGGGGTACGCCCCGTACCCTATACAGACGATCTAGTTAGTAAATAAAGAAGGGTACTTCGCTCTCATTTTATCCTCTTGCTCCACGTGGCCTCCTCAACGTCCTGGTTAGACCAGAGGACTTTCACCAGTCGCACTGACTTATGGCGAGTGTCCCTAGTCTTAGTATCCAAGATCCTCTGAGGGGTCTCCACTGATCTCATATTAGGCTCTAAAGATAATCTCTCAGGCTCCAAAACATGGGAGGGGTGGTGCATGTATTTCTTAAGCTGCGAGACATGGAAAACATCATGCACTTTACCCAGCTCAGCAGGTAGATTCAACCTGTAAGCAACTGGGCCCACCCGCTCCGTAATCTCATAAGGACCAACAAATTTCGGGCTCAGTTTGCCCTTCTTCCCAAATCTAAACACACCCTTCATGGGTGAGACTCGCAAAAATACCCGGTCACCCACTGCGAACTCTAGGTCTCGTCGTCGAACGTCAGCATACGACTTCTGCCTGTCTTGAGCAGCTTTCATGTTTTCTCTGATTTGTTGTACCTCAGCTTGGACTTGCTCTAAGTATTCTGGTCCTATAATGACCGTCTCACTCGACTCATCCCAGCAGAGCGGTGTGCGACATGGTCTGCCGTACAACGCTTGGAAAGGTGCCATCTTGATCGTAGCATGATATATTATTGTATGAGAACTCGATCAGATGCAACTTGTCAATCCAACTGCCCTGGAAGTTCAAGGCACATGCTCTCAGCATGTCCTCAAGTGTCTGAATTGTACGCTCAGTCTGACCATCTGTCTGAGGATGGAACGCGGTACTCAACTTCAATTCTGTACCCAGCGCTTCCCGTGTAGCTCTCCAGTACCTCGAAAGGAATCTGGTATCTCTGTCAGATACTATGGTCTTCGGTATCCCGTGGAATCTCATGATCTCCTTCTCAAATAGCTCTGCTAGCTTAGTGACCTTCCAGGTATCCTTCATCGGAATGAATCGGGCTACCTTGGTAAGGCGATCTACCACAACCCATATCATGTTCAGACCTCCCTGGTAGGCGGGAGTCCAACTACGAAGTCCATGGAGATGTCATGAAACTTCCACTCCGGAAGTGGCATTGATTGTACCATTCCGCCCGGTCGTCGGTGCTCGAATTTTACCTTCTGGCCTGTGAGACACTTCAGTACGAACTCGGTGACATCTGCCTTCATCCCCGACCACCAGAAGTACCTCTTCATGTCTTTGTACATCTTAGAGGCACCCGGATGGATAGAGACTGAAGAACAGTGTGATTCTCTTAGTATACGCTCTTTCAGATCTGCACTGCTCTGTGGTATGCATAACCGGCCCTTAAGTCTGATCAGATCATCGTCGTGAAGTCTGAAGTCGTATTTTGACTCTCAAAGGTACCCTCTGTTAGCTTCCGTCTGACTTCCTGCGTATACTCATCATTCCTCTGAGCGTCTCGCACCTCATCAACCAAGCTAGAGAAAGCGAGTAGCGAATGGAGTGAGTGTGCTCGACGGCTCAGGGCGTCTGCTACTACATTGGCCCTCCCTTCTTTATACTGGAGGTCAATATCATAGTCTTTAAGAAATTCTAACCACCTCCTCTGTCAGATGTTCAACTCCTTCTGAGTGATATGTATTTTAAGCTCTTGTGATCGGTGTAGATCGTCACAGTAACCCCGTATAGATAGTGGCGCCATATCTTCAGGGCGAAGACTACAGCTCCCAACTCTAAGTCGTGCGTGGGGTAGTTCTCCTCATGTTTCTTCAGCTGGCGTGACGCATAAGCGACCACCTTGCCATGCTGCATGAGCACGCAACCAAGTCCTCTGCCGGATGCATCACAATAAACCTCAAAGCCATCTGGACCGTCTGGAATAGTCAGAACCGGTGCAGTGGTCAGTGAGTCCTTCAAACTCTGAAACGAACTCTCACAGTCAGCCGTCCATACAAATAGTGCATCTTTCTTCATCAGATTGGTCATCGGCTTTGCGACCTTGGAGAAGTTCTTCACGAATCGGCGGTAGTAGCCTGCCAAGCCAAGAAAGCTCCGGATGTCGGTAACAGTCTTAGGTCTAGGCCAGGTACGTACCGCATCGATCTTTGCTGGATCTACAGAGATCCCAGCATCCGAGATGACATGACCAAGGAAAGAGACCCGGTCAAGCCAAAGCTCGCACTTAGAAATTTAGCAAATAACTGATTCTCCCTCAGTATTTCTAATACCCTCCTCAGGTGCTTCTCATGCTCAGCTCTTGATTTTGAATATATGAGTATGTCGTCGATGAACACTACAACCAAATATCTAACTGCTCTCTGAACAATCTGTTCATCAGATCCATGAACTAGCTTGGTGCGTTTGACCAACCGAACGAACACTAAATTCGTAGTGGCTGTATCGAGCCGGAATGCGTCTTTCAATGTCACCCTTTGATGGCTATCTGGTGATACCCTGATTGAGGTCTACCTTTGAAACACTGATGCCCCCTTTAGCTGATCGAATAAATCGTCAATGTGTGGTAGTGGGTATTGTTCTTTACGGTTACTGCATTCAACTCTCTGTAGTCGATTGCAATGGCGGAGGCTGCCATCCTTCTTCTTCACGAAGAGAACTGGCGCTCCCCATGGTGAAACACTAGGCCGCACAAACCCTTTATCAAGCAGGTCTCTCAGCTGTTCTTTCAGTTCATTCATCTCAGCCGGAGCCATGCGGTAAGGCGCCTTGGCTATAGGTCCTGTGCCTAGTAGAAGATCAATCGTGAACTCTACCTCCCGAGGTGGTGGCATGCCGGGCAGTTCCCGAGGAAAGAGGTCGGGGAACTCCGACACTACCTGTAAATCGGGGTCGAACTCGGGGTCTCTCTCTATGTCCTGGACATAGCAGAGGTATACTTCTTCCTTCCTCCTCAATTCCTTATACATCGCCATGGCGGATATGATCTTGGTCGAAGGCTCTCTGGGCCTCTGGCGGTATGATATGGTTACCCCAGATGGGCTCCTGAGTAGCAGTCTATGCTCGGCGCAGAGGATACGACCCTTATGCCGCTCCAACCAATTCATCCCAAATATCACATCAAACCCCAAATCTCTGAACTCAATACATGTGACTGGAAAGTCTTCCCCTCTGATTCTGATAGTGGCTCCTCGGTAGTAGCGGGTGCATCGTACCTTTTCCTTAGACGGGAGCGTCACCGTGAAATCGGGTAGCTCATCAGCGTCTAGCCCCAACCTCCTCGCAAATGATGATGAGATGAAGGTATGCGAGGCCCCTGAGTCAAAGAGAACGGATGCATCAACGCCGTTGATCGGAAAGGTGCCGGTGAGGATAGTACCGCTTTTATCGGCCTGTGCCTCTGTAAGGATGCTTAGTGCACCTTCCGTACCGAGTCCATGACCTATGTATTTAATAAGTTTTCATGAGTAATGATGGTATAACAAGAGTCGTAACAATTAATATGAACAACACTGTTATTTTATTGATAACCATCCTGTTTACATTATGAGTTCTCGTTACTACATCATATTTCAAATATTACATGGCTAATATTGTCTAAAGGTTAGGTTTAGTCGCCCCGTCTCATATGTGTGGCATTGATCACTGTTGGTGGTGTGTGTTCAGCTTGATTCTCTTAATCCCATGGTATATCATTCTTGATTCTCCACCCATGATTAATACATCTCCTGATTTCAGTATTATCTTACTAGCACCTGCACGCTTTTGCTCGCCGATATGAATTCTGTGTCGTCTCTAATGGACCAAGATACTACGGGTATCCCTCTTTCGAGAGACTCCGTTGTCTCGTCCTTGTCCTGATGTAACCCAAGTCATCTGTCTTTGTCATAGAAGTTGACTATGCAGATGTCTGCTTGTATGTCTGGAATTGGCTCGGCTTCAAGTTGTTGTGCGATCTTCACGGCTTGCATAGTTGCTGGTTGGAACTCTTCAGGTATTGCAGGTGGTGTTGCTCCATTCTTGGCTCTCGCATTTTGGTATGTCCTAGCATTCGGGTTCCAGTCCTTGCCTAGACTCATCATTCGTAGCTTCATTCTTGCTCCTCCGGGGTATACCGGTGTATAAAAACTCCGGTCCCATTCCTAACTGGTTGCACCTTCTGATGATGGCTATTTGCGCTTCGGGTGTCAGGTATCCCCTTATTAAAATCATACCTGGGCGGATAACCTGACATTGCTCCGGTGTGATCTCTTGGATTTGGATGTCGGTTGTTTCCGGGTTAAGCGTTGATGCTATTGGGTAACATATATTGAAGTTTCCTAAGGTAGTGGTAGGTTACATCTCACTTAAATTCTAATAAGTTGCCTTAATCTTGTCTAATTTAGCCAATCACTCAAACATGCATGAAATGCGGTAAGCAGGCAATTTCATCACTTAATAGGTTATAGCGGTACCTGGTCTTGATGAGGGTTCAGCCTCATCTTCGTCCCGGTCCACCATATGGAGAGTAGGCCCGGCCTTCTGGGCTATCCATGGTCCCTTGTTAGTTGGAGGCTGGTTTGACTTCTGACCATCGGATCCGGGGTTCGGGTTAGTCTTACCCTTGCCCTTGTTTGTCAGCTCTGGCTTGTAGGCTCTGCTATCGGGTTTCTGAAACACTCGTAGGCTCGGTGTCCCCAACCGTCACAGTGGCGGCACTGCACTTTGTTACCCTCACAATCTACGCCGGGGTGATCTCTATTACAGATGCACAATTAAACTGGCGCTGATATCCCCCACCGGCTCCGCTTCTGGACTCAGACCCTGATTATTCACAACATCATCACTTGGGTTTCAAGGTTACTAATTGAATGTCACTCGAATTTAAGAAGTAGTTCGTTACCCTTAGGCGCTTTCGAGCGCAGAGGCTTCGCTGCTATAGCGTATGTCAGCTTCAAAGGCTCTTCAGTAGCCTTGCCTTTCTCTCCTTTCTGGCCCTTCTGGGTATTAGACTGGTGCTTTTGTTCTTGTACCCGCCTTGCCCTGGGTTCTCGTTCCCCTTACCGGCCGTCTTCCTCTTAGCGGCATTATCCTCGTCCCTCAGCTGGACGGTAATCTCAACCTTAGCAGCGGCATGATAGCACTCCTGCTTTCAAGGTATTAGTTCTTACCTTAAGGTATATAACTTAAATTCACTTACTCATGGCTTAAACTCCCTTTCATTACCTGCAAGTTCATGTGTAGTCGGCCCCATGCCATACCTCAATCGGTGGCTCAACCCGCCATAGAAGCGGTCCACCAGGATCTGGTCAGAATATCCAAGACCCGGTAGAAGACGCAAGAGACTGGTGAACTCAGTGTAGTATTCGTCCACAGTCATCTTGTCCGTCTGTTTAAGCGCATCCAACTGTAGGCGCTTTTTCGTCTGGACATGGGCGGGGTAGTATTTGGCTCTCAGCAAGGCCGTATACTGCTCCCAGCCGAATTCTGGATTGGCCACATGCTCGGCCCTCACCAGCTTCCACCAATCGCTCGCCGCCCCTTTGAGGTAGAAGGCAGCAAGACGAATCTTGATTCCAGCCGGGAATCAAGGGTCTCGAAGGCAGTCTCTAACTCTGAGATGTATGCCTCGAGCTTGGTGGGGTCAGTCTCCCCCTTAAAGCTTGCGGGTCGAAGGTCAGCGAGACTCTTCACCCAGTTTGGTTCACGTGGTTGTGGTGGTGGTTGCACTGGCGGTCCAACTCCAGGCTTGTAGCCCATGTGCGCGAGTGCGGCGGCAACGATCTCAGCTATCGTTTGCCCGCCCGGTATTTCCTCATCTCTCCCAACCTGATGCCGGCCTCGGCCTCTCCTTCCTGACATCTGAACAAGCATGAAGTACATTAGGCTCGTGATTCAAAGGATAGTGGTTAAAGGTTTATAACGTCCTTTAGACGGTAAAGACGATTCACACTCATTAGTGACCGTCTGACTCTTCTCACTCTAACTTCTCACACCCTTAACCCATGGTTTGTATTTTGACTCGGTATGTATCTAAGTTCGGTATTTCTAGTCATCAGAGCGTAACTACGCTCTGATACCACTTTTTGTAACACCCCGTACAATAACTGTCGTGAGTATCGCAACTTACCATCACACTTAATCCAATCGCAGCGGAAATCATAAACGACCCAGCACCTTGCTACGGTCTGATTAACTAGAATGCACCGAAACTTAAATATATACAACATTTACCAAAATACCAATGAGTCTCAAGTATCTCAAGTTATACAAGTTCCTTAGTCTCAAAATATCAAGACGGGTGTACAAGCACAACCCGTTCTCAAAATAAATACCCTCCTAGTCTACCCACTCCTACTCTCATGGTGGGTTCTCTGAGGCCTCTTACCTGCAAAATAAACAGCAGCCCCCGAAGGGGTCGGCACCTTTGCTGGTACAGTTCACTCATAGCCCCCATGCTAAAGGGGCTACGACGACTATTTGTCGATAGCATGCAATTGATTTTATCATACAAATATATAAGTAAGTATGATAACACACAATGCAATCATGAGTAATACTCACAGCTCAACCAAGCAAACTCAATAGACGTTCCTTAGATAGGTGAGTTAGCTTACGAACTCCTTCAATTGAGAAACATTTAATTCTCTTTACTCAAACTTACTTCAATGTACCAACCTTTCTTTAAATTAGATTAGGTTGTACTTAGTCTGTTGTTTATTTTTGTCGGGTCAAGAGTAACCCTAGCCAGCGGCCGAGAACACTCGCTGGTTGAATAAACAATAATTCTCAAATTAGTTGGGATTTAGGTGGATCCCACTACACCATCTTAATCTAGCCTCCCACCTTAAACTGTAATTCAAGGTGGTCGAGTCTGTTTGTCGACTCTAGGCGACAAGTCAAAGACGTGTCATCAATCGGAAGTCGGATCTGATACAGATACTGACCTCCAAACTTCATTCATGCATGCCGGAGTCGGTCCCGGATTTCTCACTCCCCCCAAGTTTCAGTTAGTAGGAAGTTACAAGGACGAAGTGTCGGTTAAACCTCCTCGGGTATTAGCCAACCAACATTAAAGTGTAATCTTAACTCATTCCAAGATTTACTAAGTTTAGTTAGTAAACAAGCTCATCCAAGTGTGTTAGTGTAAAGAAAACGCACACACAATAAGCATAATAATCCGGTTGCATGCTTTATCTTGTTTAGTTATAACACACAAGCAACTAGCACACAAGCCGAGGGACACCTCGTTAGCAAGTAGGTTACGAGGAACCGTACCGTACACCGTCGGATGTTGTTCGTCTACCCTCTTCCGGAATCCGAATACACAAATCCTATCACATTCATTCAATTAGGTGGTTAATTACTTTCAATTAACTTAACTTTCTAACTTACTAATGCTCCCCAACTTATAACCCTTAACTCCTCATAATTCTAACTTAACTTAGTGAACTACTCTTTCCTTAACCTTTCTTACATTTTCTCATTTTTCTAATGACCATTTATTACCACCAAACAAGGCCTAGTCTTAGTCTAATCATTACTCTTAATGCCACATTTTTTTTATAAGACCCGACCGACCCAACCCTGGGTCGGTCCTAGGGTCGGTCCACTACCGAGAGATTTTGGTTGCAGGTTCTGGACCCGACTGACCCAACCCCTGGGTCGGTCCGAGGGTCGGTCCAGTACCGAAAGTTTTAAGTTAATTTTTTTCCTAGCCGACAGACCCACACCCTGGGTCGGTCTGGTACTGAGACACACCTTCGATTAAATTTTTCTACTGCGACCGACCCACCCTGGGTCGGACCTAGGGTCGGTCGCCACCAGAGAACTCTCCCATTGTTTCTTAGGCTCTTACTTAGAATTCTAAATCCATTATAACTTTCACTTAACCTTTTCCACATGATTTATAACTTGTTCACACATCATTTGACACTTAATTCTTCCTAGTTCCTTAACAAATCCAACATTTATTCTAAGTCATGTTTCACCCATGATCACCCTCCTTGCTTAACACCTATAATTCATTCCCTTAGACTTCTAAGTTGCAATATCATTCCCTAACACTTCTAACTCATTTGTTTCACTTACATTGACTTCTAACTCTTCGCACTTACATCATTTTTGCACAAGTTATACTTCTTGACATCATTTATTCTCCTAACTTATATCTAATGACATTATACCTTCAAATTGGTTTCAAAAGACACCTAGACACCCTATGTCATTTCTAAACTCTAAGTATAATTAGTTGTTTCATTTTAAATCATCAACCCTCAAGATTTCCTAACTCACTTAGCACTAAAAGTCATCTAGTTCCTACTTCAATTACGCCATAGGTTCTTTTCTATTTCTTCATTCCCAAACCCTTAGGTTTTCATTCCTTGAACGTCCACTAACACCCAAGTAGTCTATATACATTCACCACACCAAACATACTCAAATAACACACAACACAATATAGTGCATAAACTTAAATTGCATGGCACTTAGGCCCTTAAATGACATGGCTCTTAGGCCCTTAAATGACTTAATATAAACACTGAATTTCCCACAATATATATGCCTTCAACCTGCGAATACACTCAACAATTCACAATAGATATAGATGTTCTTATAATCATTCACACCCTCATTTTTACTAACTCATTTTACCATTGGCTCTTTAATCCAAATTTCATAAACATTATCACATTGTTCCTCCTAAGTCTCATAGTTCATTCCTTAGGGTTTGTTCTAAGCTACATCTTAACATTTAACTAATCCCATCCCCTAAAACAATAACCCCTCTTAAGGTGAGTCATTTACCTTATGTTTTCCAAGTTTTTCTCACTTTCTTCTCCCTTGGTTTTCTTGATGGAAATCGGCCAAGATCTTGCTCACTTGACAATGTTCTAATTAATATACAAGATAGAGTAATGAGTGCAAGGTAAAACCCTTTAACTCATGGAATAAACCCTAGCTCATAATAGAGTGCTAAATGCACTAGAATGTAGTTTACCTTAAGAAACCCTAGACTTGTTTTCTTGTAGGTAATCCAAGACAAATCTTTCCTCAAGCTTTTGAAGGTTGATTCAAGGCTAAACAAGGAGTGAAACAAAGCCCCCATGAGATGCCATTTTCGGCCATGAGCAAAAATGGAGAAGATATGAATTTTTCTTAGCTTTTCTTACCTAGAACTCAAGAGGAAGCAATGAAGCTCTTGGATATGGAGTTTCTTCTTCAAATGGAGGTTCTTCAATGGAGTCAAGCTTCTTGTTTTGGAGATTTGAAAAGACTAAAAGAGACCTTGCTCTAACTAGCAAGAATCTATACTTTGTTTGTGATTTGGACTTGTGTAGTAACTTGGGTGAGCAAAAGAAAATCAATGGGGGGAAGGGCTTAAGAAATCGCCACCATGCTTGGGAGAGGAGGAAGAAATGTCTTACTTGCAAGATAATGAATAGTGGAGCATGAGAGAGAGAGTTATTAGGTTATTATCTTATAAGAGAGTGAATAGTGTTATTACTTTACTTATTAAATTGCTCTCTTATCCCTTATTAAAGTGAGTTGAGTCATATGGTGACTCATGCCCTAACAAAATCGCCACCCCCTTAGTCATTAGGGTTTAGTTTGGCCATTTGCTAATCAAGAAGAGTTAAGGCTTCATTAGTCACTAATTGGTTCACTAATCATGATTAGAGCTTAATTGTGATTTTATTTAATTTTTCTTGAATTAAAACTTCTAATATGGTTTATAATGACCCCCTAACAATTTAGTGAATGTAATCCATCACTTAAAGTGTCATTAGACACACACAATTGAGGTTATACACAAAAACGTGCTTTAAGGCGTTTTTTGTACATTTTGTGTTAGAGTGTTTCTGAGCTCTGTTTTCTTTACCAATTGTTTCATTGTGTTCCTAGCTTGAATATTAATCTTAGGAATCTACTTTGGACCTTAGTTGAGGTTATATACCCTCCATGGTATCTTAGAGCACGTTTTTGGCCCTAAGAGGTCTTAAGGCATACTTTTGTTATACTTTTGATTCTTTGTTTCTAATCATTCTATACACTTAATATGCCAAATGAAGTCATTTGGGAGCTTATTATAAATTATATTTTATTTGTGCTCTTGAGACACCATTTTGCCCTAATTGTTCTTAAGGCACTTTCTCTTGTAATTTGTTGTTCTAACATTTTTCTAATACTTATAAGGCATGTAATAGCCTTCTTATATCATAATTGGTGTTTAACTACTAAACTAAGGTTTGGGGTATTTTACACGGTCTCATACCGTTTTACTCATCACTATAGTTTTTCATACCCGGTTTCATACCGAGTTACACATCACATGATACGGAGTTTCATACTCCTTCTACATGCAATCGGAGCTACAAGGTAGACCTACTTGAACTCTCACATAGGAGCTAACAAGCTAGGTGTTTAGTGTATAATGTTCGCTATACTGCGTAATAATCGGAACTAGGGTAAGAACACTCTTTTCTGTTCTCCCTTTCCTATTCGCTATGGCTGGTGCGAACTAATGTATATATATTTTCATACATATAACACATCACAATATTACATCAAGCAATATACTACAGTCGTAAGACTAGTACTCTACGTACAATACTCATTTGTAGTAGGCGTGTAGTGCGTTACGTACTTATATGTACGGTACATGTTAAACGCGCAAAATCGCTCTACCCCCCTTAAAAGGGATTACACCCACGTAATCTACAAATATATCATCTTGAAATAACAAGTTCAAGATGTTCCACTGGTGTGGGATATTTGAGCTCCAATGTGGTATTTATCACATTACCCGATTCCCTCGGGTTGGGCTCTAGTCATTTGGCTATACTACCTTTAGATTAGGTATGTATCTAGGTACGGTTTAATCGGGAGATGTAAAACACATCACTTGTCTATCCCAATTTAGGTAAGGGCCCACTCGCTCCGCAAGCGGTACGACCCAACTGTACTAGGGTTAGTTTACCCTCTTAAGCAGCAGTTTCATAATGGTTTCTACTCACATGACGGTGTTTCGCTACACGGTCTTCCCTGCTAATGGGAATGGAGGAAGAGTTGTATCGGTGTGTGGTATCATCATCACACATGTTGTTTAATTCGATTAGCTCTTTCATCCAGTTGTTCTGGAATTCTTTACATGTTGGTTGTTCCCAAAAGTTCATGTCACCCTACCGAGTTATCTTCGGTGTAAGGGTTATTGAGCTGTGCTTTACCACTAAGTGTTTACGGTAGTTGTTCCAAATCTCGGGATGAGTCTGATATGCGCGTTTGCGTTGCGCTCTCATGGCTCTAAATTGGTTCTCTTCGGTGAGTTTGCTAGTTTAGGTACCTTGCAGGTCCTTATCTATTAATACGTACTCGTATCCCTCAGGTGTTGGTATTTACTACCCAAATATGGTTCATCCCTATTCAAGTTTAGGGGAGTCCATGTATAATATCGTATGGGTTTGGTTTTATTTTCACCATTGTAAGGTTTGTAGGAACTGTCCTACACCTTCCGTATTGGCATGGACTTGCCCTTCATGGCAATCAAGGCTTTTGCTTTGAGGTCCGTTCAATTACATTATTTACTCCCTCAGATATTCACCATTATGTATTCTGAGTGGATATGTCTGGGCTTCTGGATAGTCTGCCTCTAACCTGAGCTTTTCATCATCAAATTCACTCGTATGTTGGTATTTCACCCTCCTTCCAATACTTTATGGTTGTTCACAATGGTCGCTTTATTGCGCACCATGTACCAGTCGATCAGACGGCTATCCGCTCTTGCGGTTTATATGGGGTACTTAATCTCCAATTCAAGGTATTTGCTAATATGCTAGCTTCACCTAATGCCCATTGTATGTATACAATGCAATTACGGGTTTTAATCTTGGCATTCATCTTCCGTTCAGCCCTAACTGGGTACTGACGTACTAACGTTCTAAGGTTGAGTATGGGGTTATCTTATACCCTGTGGCCTCCGCCGCGCTCTCAGCGCCTAATACAGTTCTCGCATGCTCCCTTCTCGGGTAGCATTTATAGCACCTCCTAGGTTTCTCCTAGTATGGCAGTTATTGCTAACTCGGGTAATTCTCATCTCTATGAAGTATCTCATGATTATTTACCCACCTATTAGGTGTCCTTGACTTCTTCCTTAGGTCGGACATTGGTTTTCTCATATCTGGGATTTCTTATACTGTTGGTTCTAACTATTCTTCTACATAGTTATGATCTCCCGTGGTATTATTATCAAGATATCCTTGATTCTTCTAACCTAGCTGGTACCTTGTCAGGATTTCCATCTCTGACTTGACACAGAGTCGACTACCTCCTTGGTTCTCACACTACTCGTTTACATACATGGGGTATCCTATCGACACATTACCACTTACCTGACTATCTCTTACGAGTCTGTCAAGACCACATGCTCCTATTGGAGTGCGGTCGTCCCATGTCACGTTATGTGCACTTGTAGCGTTCGTACCTGGTGGTTATCATACTCTTAGTCGGGGTAATATCTGTTGGGGTTTTAAGCTGTTTGAATTTTGACCTATGGTACTGAATGTCTATAGAGGGTTCTTTATCTATTAGGGACGGTCAGTTCATGGACTAATAAGTCCTTTTTTTTCTTTCAACTTGTCTGTATCTTAGGTTTACATAATCATTGTCTAATTTATATGAGTGAGGATGAGTGTTCTGTCCACCATCTCTTTCTCTTTCTCAATCGTAGGCTATTAGCGCCGTTTACGATATGAGTTTCTGGTTCTTGAACCCTACCCAATTCTTTGGGTTACACGCCTTGGTGTGGTTCTAGACTCCACGGTTAAGGCTGACACGTCGTGTTCCCTCGTTTGTGGAAGTCCTTGTTACTGCCTGATACTGATCAGTGCTCGTTGCTTTATTCATGGCTATAGGTGGTGATGCTATTAAAGGTATTCGATGAAATAAGATTGTCGGGGGCGATACCTTCGCTCTCCTAGACATGGGTTATCTCAATGATATTGAGTGTACCCTCCCGTAGGTTCATTCGTTACGGTACTTACGCTTGTTGCCTATTTGATATGTAGGTATAAATGGGCGGTTACATTTAACTCGTTCTTAGTTGTCTCTAACTATTCTCTAACGTTACAATTTCCTTAAATGCTTTCTGTTTCACATCTCAATCTTTCCTTAACAAGGATCCACAACACCAATGGTGTGTGCTGGCTGGGCATAATGTCGGCCCTCTTATAGCTTAATAAGCAATTGTCGTAATGGTACTCTTCTCCTACTCTTCATTTGATCAGTTAGATGGATATAATTTACTTTGTGGCTTGTATAGTACACATCTTACACCTCTACAATAATTAATGGTGGTGACTAAATCACCCGTGTCGTGCACTCTCGAGTAAAATTGTGCATGTCCTGAAGACTCGACACTCCTCCCGGTAGTACATGACAGTTACTGCCCATACCGGTGTTGGGGTTAGGCTCATAAGCCTTAAATATAGTTATTCGCATTATGTTTAATGGTCAGACCAGCCGGTCTTCCCTTCTGAGGTTTAGTCGACCTCTAGCTCAAGGGGTTTGTGGCCCCTTCCTCTGACGAGCTAAGCCCTTGCTTTGTTGTGCTACAGACTTGTACACATTTTGGTGTCTATTAACGGGCATGGTAATGCTTCATCTGACCTGCTTGGTCCTTCGGGGTTGTATATATAATTGCAGCACTTGCCGTGGCAAGTGCGCAGGGTAGGTTGAAATTTGACGCAAGGGTCGGCATTGCACTTGTGGAACAAATGCGCCATGCAGACTGAACCACCGGTGCGGTGCACGTCAGCTGCTACCTTCTCTCTCTCTGGCATCTCGCTCCTTTCGAGAGGGTTCTGTTTACTATAACACTGTCTCAGTCCCGAACTTGTTCCCACTAATTTACTATGGTAGTAAGGTGTTACTAGCCTTCCGAGGTGCTGTATCATAGCAACCTTGGCGAGTTATCATTTCGTAAGCTCTCATGACCGTTCCTCATGCACGTCATGAAATACCCCAAACCTAAATAAAGAGATTAATCATTATTTATGATATAACAAGGCTATATTAAGCCTTAGAAACACTTGGGAACAACTAAAGAACATTAAAATCACTAAATTTACCTTAATGACATTATAAGTCAAAAAGGTGTTTTAAGAACTCACAAACTTTGGGAGCTCTAATAAACCCCAAAGTTGGTTAGTTTACTATACTAACCTATACAAGATGATTGCACATCATCAATCATCCAACTCATAAATATGCCTTAAGACACATAAGGCCAAAAATGTGCTTTAAGAAACCGCAAAGGTTTTCTTAGCTTATAAAGGGTCCAAAGTGGATTCCTTAGCTCAATAATATTATAAGGGATCTAAAGAAACAATTCCCAAAGAAAACTAACCTCAGAAACTACTTAAAACGCAAATTGTGCCCGAAAACTCCTTAACGCATGGTTTTGCGTCGGTGGTCTAATTAATGATCTTCTTGTGCCTTTTGGCACTAGATTACATTCATTAATATTTAATAGGGTCATAATGCACCACATTAGAGGTTCTAATCCCAAGTTTTCAAATAAAATCACAATTAGTGAATTTAATAATGAATAGTAACCGAAATAAGCATTTTCTTAACTTATGTTGACTAATGAGTCAACAAGTGCCACATCACCCTTCCCCCTTGACCAATCTCTCGGCCAGACCAAGTGGGTTTGAGACCCATGCTCCCACTTGCACAATATCCCTTGATTTGTTGGAAGTACAAGTACTATTCACTTCTTTAATGAAAATGGCTTTACTTATGCCATTAGGGTTTCTCTTCTTCATTTGTCCCTTGGCTCAGCCGATTTCCTTCCCTCCCTAGCTCCACGTTTGAGTTTTAACAAGCAAGAACAAGCTCCATCATTAGTACACTAATGGTAAGTGTTTAAGGTGTTTTAAGCCCTTTTCCTTAATTCCTCTTAATCCTTTCATAATCTAATGATTTCCTCTTCTCTTATGACTTCATTATAGTCATTTAACCTTGCTTAAAGAGGGAAAACCGGTTGAGACCAGCAAAGACCAAGGTTAACCCAAAAATCTTACTTAAGGTAAATTAATACCTTAAGCTCATTCCTTTGCATTTCGGTTGATTTTTCTTGATTTCAATGAGTTTATTTACTCATAATATACCCTTAAACATGTTGGATTAATGGTGTAACCCACTCCTCAAGCTTGGCGTTTTCTAAGGGATTTAATTCCTTTCTTAAGTCATTTTTCAAGGTAAACCCTAATTACCTTCTACCAAAGTTAATCCCTTGTTAATCCTATCATTTTTATGGAGATTTTAACATGTTGTTATGCTCCTTGTAGTGGCCGAATTCCTACCTAAATTTCCTTGGCTATTTAAGGTAATAATTGCCTTAATTCTTCCATAATTAAATTCTACATGATTATCTCTATTTTAAGAGACTAATCATCTCTTATTAATTGTTTAAACATGTTACTAAACTTGGGAGAATTGTCTTTCAAAAAGCCGAGACCAAACAAGGCCTAAAGAGCTTGGAAATTAAGGTAAATATGTTATAATAATTATATTACAAAGTTTTTATGTCATTAAAATTATGGCCGAGAGAGTATATATTATTTGGCTAAATTATGACATTAAAATCCATGTAGAAACCTTAGGTATATTATCTAAGGGTTTAATTAGCATAAATGTCATTATTATGACATTATGTATAAAATTGGTAGATTTATAATATGGTTAAGTGAGGACCGAGACTATAATATATACTTTGAGACATTTATGTGTAATTATTAATTATGCACAAAGTTGTAATTAAGGCCATGTTATTTACCCCATTTTTTTTAAGTTTATAGCTTATTTAATTTAGTTTATATGCTTATTATGGATAATGGGGTAAAAATGGTAATTATACAAAAATATAGTGTGTCGTGGGCATTTTAGGGAAATTTAGAATTTAAAATGAATTTTAAATGAATTTATAACATTTTATAAAGTTTTGGGTCAAATAGTAATTTTATAAAAGAATGGGGCACAATATGTAATTACCGAAAATTGAGTTAAAATAGAGTTTATAAGTCAAGTATTGACTTTATAAAATGTTTGACCAAATTTGGTGAATTTTAGGATTAAAACATTAGCTTATAATAAGCTAAGTGTTATAATATAAGATTTTTATAACATATGGGCTGTTATGGTAATTTCCGAAAACTATGGGTATAATATGGTATATTAATCACCTATTAGTTATTAGGAATTTTTAGAAGTTTAATTGATTAAGTTTGGGATTTAAATGAACTATATAAGTATAATATATAGTTTTCATGACATTGTTACATTTTAAAAAAATGTTAGGGATGGTTATATATAAAACCGAGAATATACTATGTTGGGAACATTATTTAAAACCCTATGTTAAAGTTAGAGAATTTATAAAATTAAAATAAGAGGTTTATAAATATAAGAGATAATATATAGTTTGATATTATATAAAACTATATGTTATAAAGAGGAGTTACAAGACTATATATAAGTAAGGAATTGAAAATATGATTTGAGTAACCTTAGGGGCTGTTCGGTTTATTGCACATATATATATAACTATACCTTAGGATTATATTAAGGTGTTAAGGGTTATAATATAACATGAGTTATATTTGTAACATATAATAAATATGGGATATTATATGATTTTTAGAAATATATGTGTATATCTTATAAAAGCCGAAAACTATATAGGGTTATTTGGTGATTTATGACATTATTAAACTATAGGTTATAAATTATATAAGAGTTAAGTGTATAAGATAAAGTATGAGATTATAATGAAACATTATATTAGTATAATGGCATTTTGGTAAATAAATAGAGATATAAGTGCTGTACCGAAATTATAAGAGTTTGAATATGAATTTATAATATAGTTAGAAATATTATGAAAGATATAACACTCATATATTAAATATTTCACTATAAACAGATTTAAATGTTATGGGAAATACCATGAAATAAATGGTATAATATATGTATATATATGCTCACATGTGTGAATAAATATGTGACAAAAGAGAAGTTATATATATGGTTGTACAAATTATAAGGTATTATTAAGGGAATATAAAGTATATTGATTATTATAAACAATTGTAGAAATTGCTATAAAAGAATATAAAAGATAAAGATATAAGAGTTGGAATTATAATTCAAGTTTACAATGTGGATATTTAAAGTATAAACACTTGGAAAATATATGTATACAAGGAGGAGTATACCATGTATAAACAACAATTATTTATGCAATATAGTTTAACAACTGTATAATATATATATATAAAGAGGTATACAATGTATATAACAATTATACATGCAATATAGTTTGAAACTATATAATATATATATAAAGTATACAATGAATAAATAAAGGGTATACTTGAGATATAGTTTCCAAACTATACAATATGCAAGTATATTAAGTTACTTACGACGAAAACGTGCAGTTAATATACTAACGCCACGACGTAACTGCACATGCAAATGTTCCATGCATGCAACGTAAACGATTACGTAAAACTAGTCCCGTATTAAATCAATAACCCGAACGACGTTATTCAATAAACGATGGGGATTAAACGGGAAGGGTTAGTGACAGTGCGAGTTACCGTAGGTTATCGTTGAGTAGAATGCTAATACGTAGTGTTGACGTATTACCAGATCGTAGAGGAGTACCAGGGAACGCTACTGCTAGAGCTGTTCATACTCCACGGTCTTACTTGTCGGATTACGGTATGTTGCTTTTGGCTTGACTGTCTCTGAGGTTTCCTCAGTTTCAGACATATGTTTGCTAATCTTTGAATAAGATTGCTTGTCTGAATGAAATTAATATGCATGATTGTATTGTATATTAATGTTGCCATGTTAATTACTATTGTTGCGATAATAGTATAAAGTTCGTATATATGAACTATATTATCAAAACGAACTAACGGTAACGATGCTACTTGTATGTATACACTGTATAATATAAGAGACGTGAGAAAACACGTCGTAGCATTAGGATAATATATATATTATCCGACATACGGAGCATTGGCCTTGTATAACGCCGCTTGTTGGGTTTTAAAGTGTGCGGTAAATAACACAGATAAAGGGCAAGTGCACCCTGTCAATGTAGTAATAAAAAGTGTCATTCCACTAGGAAATTGGTATATCGATCTCCCTAGTTTCGGTAATCGGTTGTAAAACAGTAAATAAAGGGGGGTTTAGCCAGAGGCAAGCGTATTGGTTTGATTCGAAATAAAATGCAAGGTAAAAGCAGTAAGTAAAATAGGATGTAATGGATTGGAATGGAAAGCACCTTTAGGATGGCTATAATCCCCTAAATTCACCCCAACTATGCTAGTAAACCCACTTCACTCAGATTGTCTATCTGGACTAGTCTAAAGGCCCTTCAAATCATGAATGAACCAACTCTTACCTAGCTTGCTTCCAACTCTCTAATCAAGTAGAGTTCAAATCACTAGATAGCATTAATAACAAGTCCATATAATAGCCCTAGATTTCACCAACTAATCAAGCTAGCCATAATCTAGGGTTTCTCTCTCTTTTCGGTCACAACTCCCAACTCAAAATCATGTGTTGTTGGAAATCACCACAAATGCTATAAATGATCAGGTTATAACATTAATGAAACAAAGAGAGAAAACAATCACAATAAATAAAGTGTAGGTTTTACAACATAGTTGGGAGATTTAAGTTCATATCACCATCCCAAAGTGCTAAATAGAATTACTCAAACATAATGATAAGTAAAACTAACATAGGGATAGAAGAAGCCATGTTTATGAAGGTGGTTGAGCTTGGAGGAGGTGAGCAATCCTTCCTTCTCTTTTCCTTCATGGTCTTCTACCTTCTGGTGGAAATGGAATGAAAATGGAGATTTTGGGGATGTTTTGGTGGTGTCCGTGTATGAGCTGTTCGGACACTAACTCGGACAGCTTATGTCCGTGTACGGACAGCTACACGGACAGGAGTCTGGAGTGTGGTTTTGTGAGAGAACGGAGGCTGTTGTGTTTAAATGAGATTATGTGGATGGATGGAGGATTAGTGTGATCAGAGTACGGAGGAAATGAAGATGGAATGAGAAGATGGGAGTGAGGATGTGTGTTTTGTGATGGTGAAGAAGAGTTCTATTTATAGGAGGAGATTTCTATAGAAGGAGAGTAGTAGGTGGTGGTGATGATGATAAGATTAGGTGGAAAGAAAAGAAATGGTAGTGGGTTGGTTGGAAAGGAAATGACAACGGAAGGTGGTGCACTGGAAAGATAATCAAGTGGTGGGAATGATTAATATGAGTGGGAACTTTCGGCGTTCAATTCTGATTGCAGATCTGTGTCTTGTCCGAGTAGAAGTCTGTACGTACATGGTGTCCTAGCAGGATTTACACGCGTCCGTGTAGCATGTCCGTGTACGGACAAGGGATAATTAGTGAACTTAATCTGGCGCTGTCTGTGTAAGAAGTCCGTGTACGGACGCTTGTATCGTGTCCGAGTTTCACCACTCGGACACATACTCGGACGTGTGCAAAATTTGCCATTTTGTTCCAAAAGCTCTTAACTCCTTCATAATCACGTCCTAAACCAAAATAACAAGAAAACAAGAAAGTAAATGCATAAACTTAGGTAAAAGATGTAGAAAACAAGGGTTAAAAGTACTCAAAAGATAGATCAATAATTAGCGCATCAAATTCCCCCACACTTAGCTTTTGCTTGTCCTCAAGCAAATAAAGAATAAAACTATCTTCAAGGCTGTAGCATTGAATCTCAGGGTTAAACAATGCAGACAGAAAGCAAGTAATGATGACAATCAAAAGAATAATTCTGCTTCTAGCTGTAGGTTTTCATAAACAGTGAAAGAGAGACAATTTTATAAAAGCATGGAGAAATCAGAATACAGAAGCTGGAAGTAGATTAACTTGGGATCTTCCACTATTTCATTCCTCTGACCTTTGGATGACAAGGGGTGTGAAGTAATGCCTTATTCCGCAATACCTTTCAACACCACGTACTCATGATCAAATGCAAAAATTATCTGCAATAAACCCTTTTCGTATGCAAAAACATTCTCACTTAAGAGATACAAATAAAACAAACGAATTTGCGAAATGCAGAGTTGTTCCCTAACCCAGACTTTTCTCTCTATCCATGTAACGGTGTTGGGCCAACTATCCCAGATCACGAGACCTTAGGTAGATAGGTGTTGAGGCACCCTTAAGACTTAATAACCAGATAGACGAGGCCTGCTTTTGTTAGGGAAAATTTTTGAACAGAGGAGTACCTTGCCTTATCCTTTTTCATTCCAAACTTTCAAATCATTTCCAAGAATCCCAAGCTAAACCAATTCAGTTTCCATATCAATTAATCCATCGAATTTCAGTGAAAATAGATTAGTTTTTCAAATGAAAACAAATAAATACAAATAACCTAAAGCAGAGAGATTCTTGAGGTAGTGAACATGCCTTGATTTCTAAATCTGTGGGAAAAATTTTACCCAAAAATTCAATCTTTAAGCACTTAAAGTTATTTTCTCTAAAGCAAGAGGACAAATAAAGATAAGTGTGACAGTTAAACTTAACTTGCATTTTCGAATTGATTTTCTACTCTTAATTTCCCCCCACTCTTGAGAATAGCAATGTCCTCATTGCGTGGAAATCGAAACCCATTTAAGCATGCATTATAATGAATGAAATTGGCAAGCATTTAGAGATAACAAAGTGAGAACGAGTACTCCCCAATGTTCCATTAAAGCATAAGTGTGCGCGCGTTTGAGTTCGATTATGGCATGCTATACGTCGCCTCGAGTGCATAAGTGTTGATCGAAATAAAAGATAAGAGCTGCACAACATAGCATTAGAGGAAAAGAGAATAAAAGCTTAACATTAACACTACAAGTTAGTTTGTACGGTTTAACACCGTTTACCCCTTAAAATGAAAGGAAAATAAAAGAAAATACATCAAAAGAGTACGAACTTAAAGAAATAAACAAAACGAAATAAAACCAAAATAGAAGATCACTGGGATGGTCCTGGAGGTGGCTGCTGGGGTGGGGGTCCCTGCGGATCAAGCCGAGCAAGAATACGGTCCATAGCTGTAACCATCTGGCCCTGGAGAACGTCACTGCGGTCAAGGTGATCCATGACCCACATGCTCATCACGGAGTCGGCGCTGCTCTGCCTGGACCTCACCCATCCGTACCTCGAACGTCTGCTGTCTCTGGATCATGTCGTCGAGCTGTGTCTGTAGCTCTGGTGGGACGGCCATGACCGGGGGAATAGGGGGCGGCATAGTAGCAGTGGGAGGGGCAGATGAAGAACTGGACCCAGAAGTAGTCCTCCCAAGGCCAGCACTGCCTCGCACCCAACTCCCGTCTCCAAGCGCATGAAACCCCATCTCTTCACAGTATGTAAAGAGATTGGGCTCTCGCCCTCTCGAATGTCAGCTCCGGTAATGACGTCGTCTGGCAGCTCGGTGGCCAGGTAATGGTAAAGGAAGAAGGGAAAGATAGGCGTGATCTTCTTCTTTGACCGGAGGTATGTGACCACCTTGTGCAGCTGACTAAACATGATATACGGATGGAGAGCGGCTGCTGCGGTGGGGGAGGCGGTGCTAGAAGATAGTCAATGAGCACACAGTCCTCGTCAGTGACGTCACCTCCAGCACGAGGGCGGATCTGGTGACTTAGGAGCTCCGCTACCAGCCTCTGATGAAGCGATGGAGGCTGGTGTAGGGGATGACAACCTTACTCTCCTCTCCCCTATGTCGAGAGGTCTGCCCAATCGCCTGGACCCATCTAGTCCTAGTGGTCCTCAGCGTCTCCTCGCTCAAGTCTATGTGTGTGTCCTCGTTATCTGGAAGCTCGAGGATGATGCTAAACGTCTCAGGAGTGACCTCAACTGGATGGTGGCGCACGTAAGAAGTAACGACATTCAGGGTGTCGTGCGCCTGGGCGTTCGCGTAAACTCCCTAACTAAGGATGTAGAGAAGACTCCTTCACCCATCTTCAGGACCTTGGCCATCCTGAAGCCGTCGAAGATGGCCCGTATGTCTGTGGTGCTAGTCACCTCTACTGAGAGACGCCGCTCCATGACGAATTTCCCGCCCTGGTCGAACCAGGTACGGGCAGCACCGAGATGAACCCATCGGGTCGTAGTGGAAGGGGGTGGAGGTGGTGCAGCAGAAGTGTCATCGGGGCGTGGGGCTCAAGATGAAGAACCCGTACGTGTGGCCCCACCTCCTCTACAGACGAGGCAACTATTTTGTGGTTTGCAAAAAATGAAATTAAAAGCAATAACTAAAAGACCAAAGCTATAAAGCAATTAAACACACACAGAAACGTAGAAACAAGCCCAACAGCAGTTCGAATTCTCAAGAATTCGAAAACGCAGACAACCAAGCAAATTAAGGCTTTAACAAAAGCAAAACTAAACATAAATAACAACACACAACATGATTCAAAGCCAGAAAGAATTTCCAAAATTTTTGTAAAATTCCAACCGGTCCGAGTTTGTGTCCGAGTGGGCTTGTACGGACACAAAACTCGGACGTCCAAGAACCCTAATTTCGACACAGCGGCGAACATAGATGCGAATTTGCCCCAAAATTCAACCCAATTTGCCCAAATTCACAAGTTTCTCCACGATTTGGCACACCAAACACGAAATTAACAACCTAATCACCCCAAACCACTAACTAATCGCACGATTTGGCCTAAATTCATCTCAGATTCGTGAATTTGTAAAAACAAAAATGAATTGGGTAAAAAACCTGGTGCATTCGGTCTTGGGAAAACGGCGGGTTTGATGGCGGTTGCTGCGGTGCTGCGGCGTCGACGGTGGCGCGGCTTCCTGCGGCGTCGGAGAGTGTGAGCACCGGTGGTGGTTGTGGTGGTTGGGTTGCGAAGAACAGGAGGGAGTTGCGGGTGGTGTTTGGGCGTCGGGTTTTGAAGAAACGGAGGAAGTGGAAATGGGTAAAGAAAGAAAGATAAAAAGAAAGAAAGAAGAAAGGGAATTCGATTTGTTTGACCTGTCCGTGTTCTATGTCCGTATACGGACCTGCGTTGGTCTCTGATTGAAAGCGTCCGTGTATGGAGTCCGTGCACGGACTCTCTTTGGTTTCTCGCTAACGAGTCCGTGTTCGGACATGGGGTTTTTATATCGTGTCCGCGTAGAGCTTCACGGACACGTACACGGACATGGTAAAATATTTTTTTTTATAAAAAATAAATAAGAATTAAATTAAAAATCACCCAAAAATAAAACAAGGCTTAATAAAATAGCTAAAATAATTAAACACAAGGAAATAGCAAATCAGATAAAAATCAAATTAAGCACACAGAATACCGAAAAGATAAAGTGAGGGTGTTAGAATTGCTCCCTGGTTAATTAAGGAGTAGTGCTTCATGATTCCCCCACACTTGAGTTCAGCCAAGCTCAAATTTTGCTACTTGAGAATTGTTGAATCTGCAAGGCTAGAAGAACTCAAGTGGAAATAGAAAAGGTTACCAGATTAAAAGGAATAAAGACAATTAAATTAAAAGAGCAAGAAGAGATATTAACCAATGGGTTGCCTCCCACCAAGCTGCCCGTGTTTTTACGGTCTTTGGCTAGACCATAGTGAGGTTGGATCAAACCTTAGTTTCTTGTAGATAAAGAGGACGTTCATCAACCTTCCCGATGTTGCCTCCGAAGTAATGCTTCAACCTGGACCCGTTGACCATGAATGTTTCTCCCTTGACGTTCTTGAGCTCGATTGCACCATATGGAGTCACTTTGGTAACGGTGAATGGTCCGGACCAATGTGACTTGAGTTTTCCCGGAAAGAGTTTTAATCTCGAGTTGTAAAGCAATACTCGATCTCCCTCATGGAACTCCCGCCTTAGGATCATTTTGTCATGCCATCTCTTAGTCTTTTCCTTGTAGATGCGGTTGTTCTCATAGGCCTCTTCCCGGAATTCTTCTAGTTCGGTGAGTTGAAACTTTCTTTTGTCGGCAGCACTCTTTAGGTCAAAGTTCAGGGCTTTCACAGCCCAATAGGATTTGTGTTCTAACTCGACGGGTAAGTGGCAAGCCTTTCCGAAGACTAGACGGTATGGAGACATCCCTGTGGGAGTCTTGTATGCTGTTCGGTAAGCCCATAATGCATCGTCGAGTTTTAAAGACCAATCTTTTCTGGATGAGTTCACCGTCTTTTGCAGTATCCACTTCAACTCTCTGTTGGTTACCTCTGCTTGTCCATTGGTTTGGGGGTGGTAGGGTAGGGATGCCTTATGTCTCACTCCATATTTTTCCATTAATGCATCGAATTGTTTATTGCAGAAGTGAGATCCCCCATCACTGAGAATCGCTCGAGGCACCCCAAATCTCATGAAGATGTTTTTCTTTAAGAACTTGGTTACCACCTTGGCATCATTGGTGGGGGATGCAATGGCTTCCACCCATTTTGTGACATAGTCAACTACCACCAAGATGAAGAGATTTAAGTGAGAGGAGGGGAAAGGACCCATGAAGTCGATACCCCATAGATCAAAGGGTTCAACCTCGATCATCACGTTTAATGGCATCTCATGCTTCCGGGATATGTTCCCCAGCATTTGGCAACGGTCACAAGCGGCTACAAAGGCGTGGCAATCTTTATGAAGTGTTTTCCAGAAGAATCCTGACTGTAGTACCTTGGCTGCCGTCCTCACTGGTCCGTGGTGTCCTCCTACTTCGAGAGAGTGGCAGTGGGTGATGATGTTTTGAACTTCGTTCTGTGGTACGCATCTTCTGATCATCCCATCGGCGTAGACTCGGAAAAGGTAGGGGTCATCCCAAAAATAGTGTTTGACATCAGTGAAGAATTTCTTCCTCTGCTGGTACGTAAGCTCTAATGGTATTACTCCTCTTACCAAATAGTTTGCGATGTCGGCAAACCATGGATCTCCGGTCTCTCCAATGGTGAATACTGTTTCGTCTGGGAAATGTTCATTTATAGGAGCATTTTCTTCCAGTGTCTCCAAACGAGACAAGTGATCAGCGATAACATTTTGAGTGCCTGGTTTATCCCTAAATTCAATTTCAAATTCTTGCAACAAAAGAATCCATTGCAAGAGCCTAGGTTTGGTGTCCTCTTTGGTGAAGAGATATTTGAGAGCTCAATGGTCAGTATGTACAATCACCTTGCTACCCAAGAGATAGGAGCGGAACTTATCTAATGCAAAGACGATCGTCAGAAGTTCCTTTTCGGTTGTGGAATAGTTCTTCTGAGCATCGTTCAAGGTCTTGCTAGTATAATAAATGGTTCTCAACACCTTGTCTCTCTTCTGACACAGAGCCGCCCCAACTGCGTAGTGACTGGCATCGCACATGATTTCAAAAGGGAGATTCCAATCCGGTGACACCACAATAGGGGCTGAGATGAGGCATTCCTTCAAAGTATTAAAAGATTTAAGGCATTCCTGGGTGAAGTCAAATTTGGCATCCTTGGCTAGGAGGTCACAAAGTGGTTTAGAGATTTTTGAGAAATCCTTTATAAACCTCCTGTAGAATCCGGCATGCCCGAGGAAGCTTCTAATGTCTTTGACTGAGTTTGGTGGCGGGAGCTTCTCGATAACTTCTACCTTGGCTTTGTCGACTTCTATGCCTTTGGAGGAGATTTTATGTCCAAGGACAATCCCTTCCCTAACCATGAAGTGGAACTTCTCCCAGTTGAGCACCACATTTGTCTCTTCACATCGTGTCAGTATGGCATCCAAGTTTTCTAAACATGTTTCAAATGTGAGCCCGAAGACTGAGAAGTCATCCATGAATACCTCGATGCTTTTCTCCAAGAACTCAGAAAATATGGCCATCATGCACCTTTGGAATGTGGCAGGTGCATTGCATAGACCAAATGGCATCCTTCGGTATGCAAAAGTTCCATACGGGCAGGTGAAGGTTGTCTTTTCCTAATCTTCAGGGGCCATGGGGATTTGAAAGTATCCCGAATAACCATCAAGGAAACAGTAGTAATCTTGACCTGCCAGCCTCTTGAGCATCTGATCAATGAATGGTAAAGGGAAATGATCCTTTCTCGTGTCGGCATTGAGCTTTCTATAATCTATACAGACTCTCCACCCTGTTGTAGTTCGTTGGGGGACCAACTCACCCCTTTCATTAGGTACTACCGTTGTTCCTCCCTTCTTGGGCACCACTTGCACTGGACTTACCCACTTGCTATCAGAAATGGGGTAGATGATGTCGGAGTCCAGTAGTTTAAGCACCTCCTTTTTGACAACTTCTTTCATGTTCGAATTCAGCCTCCTTTGTGGTTGAACTAACGGTTTGAAGCTGTCCTCCGTGAAGATTCGATGAGTGCAGAAGTTAGGATTGATACCCTTTATATCAGAAATGGACCACCCAATAGCTCTCTTGTGGCCTCGAAGCACCTTCAACAAGCTGTCCTCCTGTGTACCTGTGAGAGAGGAAGAAATAATGACAGGAAGATCACAGGGCTCAGTTAGGTAGGTGTATTTTAGATGAGAGGGCAGGGGCTTCAATTCCACGGTAGGTGGCTTCTCAATCGAGGTGAGGAGCTTTTCTGCAGTTCGTTCCAAGGGCTCTGGTGGTGGGTAGTGTGTTCGATAGGGCATTGATCTCCTGTCTAATTCAGCCACCATCTCTTGTACTTCTGGTTCATCCTCCCGGTCTCCACAAGGACCAGTCAGAGCAGTAGTCAAAGTATCACACTCAAAACAACTAGAGTAATTATCTTGTAGAATAGATTCAACAACATCTATGGTGAAAGCAGCTTCTGCATGCGCAGGTTTCTTTACTACCTTGGACATGTCAAACTCAAGTTTCTCATCATGGAATCTCAAGATAATTTTCCCACTTTCTACATCTATTAGAATCCTAGCAGTCCTTAAGAAAGGACGACCTAAAATTAGTGGAACTCTAACATCTTCCTCCATGTCGATGACAATAAAATCTGCTGGAAAAATAAATGTCCCTACGGTCACTACCAAATCCTCAACTTTCCGTTTCGGGAAGACTAGAGACCTGTCAGCTAGTTGCAATTGCATGGGAGTGGGTGCACATTCACCAATCCCAAGTTTATTAAAGATTGAAAGTGGCATGAGATTTATGCTTGCACCTAAATCACATAATCCACTACCACAATTTATATTACCGATAGAGCAAGGGATTATAGGCAAACCAGGATCTCCAAGTTTTGGTGGAGGGTTCTATAGAAGGACCGCCGAGATCTCTTCAGTAAGTTATACCGTCTCCGTCCCAAGCGTTGCTCTTTTATTAGCCAGGATGTCCTTCATGAATTTGACGTATATTGGCATTTGTTTCAGAGCATCTGCAAAAGGAAGATTGATTGTCAGTTTGTTAAAGATGCTTAAGAACTTCCCAAATTGTTCATCTAAGTTTTTCTTTCTAAGTCTATTTGGGAATGGAAGAGGAAGTAGAGGTTTAGCAAGAGTAGAAGGAGAAGATGATGCAGGAGCCTCTTTCTCCTTGGGAGTGTCTTTCGGTTGAGGAGGAACTTCCTCAACAATCTCTTGTTCTTCTTCTTGATGATCTCGACTTTCTTTTTCGATCTCTTCGTTGTCTGGTGGGGAGGGAGTTTGAAGATCTCGACCGCTTCTCATGGTTATTGCTTTAGCTTCTTCCCTTGGATTGGGATTTGGTTGACTTGGAAGGGTGCCCGGTGGTCTTCGGGAGAGTTGTTGAGATATTTGACCAAGCTGGGTCTCAATGTTTTTTTTGAAAGTTGTTTGATTGGCATTGAAAGCCTCTTGTTCTGAAAACTTGGTCTTTGCGGTGATGATAAAATCCGTCATTAGGTTCTCTAACCTTGAAGTCCCGCTGAGGGCAGAAGATGATTGTTCTTGTTGTTTTTGATTTTGGAAACTCGGAGGGGCTCCTTGTGGTCTATACCCTTGTTGAAAGTTTGAAGGTTGGTTTGGTTGTTGGGGTCTGTACCCCGGGGGGTTGTTGAAGGTTTTGTTCTGTCCTCCTTGGCCTTGGTCATTTCTCCACGAAAATTTTGGATGGTTTCTCCATGGCGCATTGTTGTTGTTGTATGCTTGGTTGCCGATGAAGTTTACATCCTCCTGTCGGTTCATCTCTCCCTCACAGCATCTAGTGTCGTGAGGACCCGCACAAATGGCACATCCCTATGAGGTTTGACTAGAAGATGAAGAAGCTATTGTCTTAACAATTTCAGTTTGCGCGGTAGCTAGCTTCTCTACCATCTTCATGAGAGATGAGATCTGAGCTGAGAGATGATCGGTGGGTTGCACATGAAGAAGGCCAGCTGCTCTTGGTGCTCTCCCCTTGGCTCTAGACCATTGTCTTGTGTCACTCGTCATTGTTTCTAAAAGCTCCATTCCTTCCTCAGAAGACTTTGTCATGAAACTTCCACCTGTAGAGGAGTTTAAAAGAAGGTGGTTGGAGTCGTCTAGCCCGTTGAAGAATGACAAGCATAGTGATTGGTCGTCTAGGACATGGTGTGAGCAGTTCAGTAGCATCTCCTTGAACCGGTCCCAAGCATCGTATAAAGTCTCGCCTGGTTCCTGGCAGAAGGTGTTTATTTCGCCGATTAATTGCCTCGTCCTACTTGTGGGGTAGTATTTGGCAAGAAATTTGCTAGCCATTTGCTCCCATGTGTGGATGGATCTTGACGGGAGGCTTCGATACCACCTCAAGGCTGAGTCGGACAATGAATGTGGAAAGAGTGGTAGCCGGATCCTCTCGTTCAGATTGCCCGTTTTGCTGAAGGAGTTGCAGAAATCCAGGAACAAGCTCAAGTGATTCGGAGCATCGTCTGGATTCGCACTACTAAACTTTCCTTGATCCCAAATTGCTGTGATGAAGTGGGTCTTGAAAGCCCACTGAGAAGCTTCGTTCGGCGTCAAGGTTGGAAGAACTATAGTTGATGCTCTTCCTTCGGTGTTCAGCCGGTGGTAGTCCTTGAGAGGTCGGTGTTGGACTGGTGGTTGCGCATGTGGTTGCTCGAGTACCACATGGCCATTGTCTTCGATCTCTGCCTCAACGTGTACGTCGGCCATGGTGGGATTGAATAAAGTCCTTCTAGTTCTCCTAAATGATCTTTCGGGCTCGGGACTCGGACTAGCGAGAGGAGAGTTGCTAGTTCGGGTCCTTGGCATACACAGGAGAAGCAGAGAGTACCTGAGTAAACTCACCAAGAAATGATACTGATTATGAAAAGTAAGAATAAACAAGAACTAACGAAAACTGAAATGATTAAAACCGAAAATACCAAAAGTGAGGAAACTGATAGGGACTATCAATTTCCCCGGTGGCGACGCCAAAAACTTGTTGGGTTTTAAAGTGTGCGGTAAATAACACAGATAAAGGGCAAGTGCACCCTGTCAATGTAGTAATAAAAAGTGCCGTTCCACTAGGAAATTGGTATATCGATCTCCCTAGTTTCGGTAATTGGTTGTAAAACAGTAAATAAAGGGGGGTTTAGCCGGAGGCAAGCGTATTGGTTGGATTTGAAATAAAATGCAAGGTAAAAGCAGTAAGTAAAATAGGATGCAATGGATTGGAATGGAAAGAACCTTTAGGATGGCTATAATCCCCTAAATTCACCCCAACTATGCTAGTAAACCCACTTCACTCAGATTGTCTATCTGGACTAGTGTAAAGGCCCTTCAAATCATGAATGAACCAACTCTTACCTAGCTTGCTTCCAACTCTCTAATCAAGTAGAGTTCAAATCACTAGATAGCATTAATAACAAGTCCATATAATTGCCCTAGATTTCACCAACTAATCAAGCTAGCCATAATCTAGGGTTTCTCTCTCTTTTCGGTCACAACTCCCAACTCAAAATCATGTGTTGTTGGAAATCACCACAAATGCTATAAATGATCAGGTTATAACATTAATGAAACAAGAGAGAGAAAACAATCACAATAAATAAAGTGTAGGTTTTACAACATAGTTGGGAGATTTAAGTTCATATCACCATCCCAAAGTGCTAAATAGAATTACTCAAACATAATGATAAGTAAAACTAACATAGGGATAGAAGAAGCCATGTTTATGAAGGTGGTTGAGCTTGGAGGAGGTGAGCAATCCTTCCTTCTCTTTTCCTTCTTGGTCTTCTACCTTCTGGTGGAAATGGAATGTAAATGGAGATTTTGGGGATGTTTTGGTGGTGTCCGTGTATGAGCTGTTCGGACACTAACTCGGACAGCTTATGTCCGTGTACGGACAGCTACACGGACAGGAGTCTGGAGTGTGGTTTTGTGAGAGAACGGAGGCTGTTGTGTTTAAATGATATTATGTGGATGGATGGAGGATTAGTGTGATCAGAGTACGGAGGAAATGAAGATGGAATGAGAAGCTGGGAGTGAGGATGTGTGTTTTGTGATGGTGAAGAAGAGTTCTATTTATAGGAGGAGATTTCTATAGAAGGAGGAGTAGTAGGTGGTGGTGATGATGATAAGATTAGGTGGAAAGAAAAGAAATGGTAGTGGGTCGGTTGGAAAGGAAATGACAACGGAAGGTGGTGCACTGGAAAGATAATCAAGTGGTGGGAATGATTAATATGAGTGGGAACTTTCGGCGTTCAATTCTGATTGCAGATCTGTGTCTTGTCCGAGTAGAAGTCAGTGTACGGACATTGTGTCCTAGCGGGATTTACATGCGTCCATGTAGCATGTCCGTGTACGGACAAGGGATAATTAGTGAACTTAATATGGCGCTGTCCGTGTAAGAAGTCCGTGTACGGACGCTTGTATCGTGTCCGAGTTTCACCACTCGGACACATACTCGAACGTGTGTAAAATTTGCCATTTTGTTCCAAAAGCTCTTAACTCCTTCATAATCACGTCCTAAACCAAAATAACAAGAAACCAAGAAAGTAAATGCATAAACTTAGGTAAAAGATGTAGAAAACAAGGGTTAAAAGTACTCAAAAGATAGATCAATAATTAGCGCATCACCGCTCCCGTATTGCATCGAATGTTGTAAGACCTCCAGAGAGGCACGCATTCGAGACGCACACTGGTTCACTGAGTGACGACTTAGGATAGGTTATGACCTATTATCAGTGTTTTAAAGAGTAAGAGAGATGTATGGAGAAAGCTAGGGGTGTCTGCCTTGGTGCGCGCTGTGATCACAAACACGATGCCAGGGTGTCTTCGGACGAGTCCGTACGTATCGAGGGAAAATTCCTGCGAACTCAGACAGTTCGTCAGGTCGGAGACCCTACCGTTGGAGTTCGGCTACTGTCGCGGGTGACCCGCCTTAAATAGGGGTTGGAGTAGAGACACGTCGTTATATAACGAGATGTTGTCAGTAGGCATTAAACCTTACACACCGATACGAGAACTAAAATGTTTATGTACATTCCTCGATATCTTACCGTTTTGGTTGCCTCTATATGTGTTGTTGTATGATTGTTGTGATTCACATGTATGATTGGTTGTTACCATAATTTACCATATTATGTTTACAGTTGTTATTTACTGTTAAACGGTACAAGCATGTAAATGAATCGCATGCCCTCGACCAATTAACTGGGGGTCCGAGGGGGCACGATAGTCATAGGGTAATACAGCAAGGGCTGATTCCATACAACAATAATATTTTTCTGATGATTAGCTGAGGGTCGCAGAGGAGCACGTCTTTTGTTGTAGTGAAGATCGAAGTACGACATTACGCTTTTATTTTGGACTCGGGTTGTTTATCGAGGTGTACATTTTTATAGCAGCTCACGCGTACACACTAGAGAACGCTAGGTTGTATTTATTGCTTTACTTTCAAACTGCTATCTATCTCTCATGATCACGGCGGGAAAACGTTTCGTTATAGTGGTTACCTTGTTAACAGCGTCGTTACTTGTATGGGCGAGTGACGACAGTGACACCGTAGTACGTTCATCTTTTATTTACCGTTGCGATTTTATTACTTAATTACGATTGTTAAGAGATATTTAGGAGCCGTTTAATTAGGGGTGTTACAAAAGTGGTATCAGAGCAGAGTACCACTCTGATTACGAGAGATAGTAGTTAGAAGTACCGTGAGCCTAGGAATACCTAAAAATACAAGAACTTCGCGCAAGTGTGTTTAACGCCTTACGGCCTTATCACTTGCTTAATTCTTACGGTATACTTACCGAACATTAATCAAACTTCGATTCTTTCCAGATGTCTGGGAGAGGCAGAGGCCGCACTGACGGCAGACCTAGAGGAGGGCGTGTTGGCGAGATGACACCTGAGGTCCCGATACCGGGCGTCGCAGAGACGGTGGCCGCTATCTTAGCGCAGTTGGCGCAGACGGGCGGCATACACTTCGGGGCACCGCCACCACCACCAGTAGTCCCACCCCCACCCGCACCGAGAGAGCCAAATTGGCTCAAGAGCGTGGCCGACACTAGAGTACCGACCTACGATGGAGCCGCTGATCCCACTGTGATGGAGCGCTACATCGTCGAGCACGAGAAGGCGTTCGACGCCATTCGAGTGCCAGTTACACACCAGGTCGGCATTGCAGCTTTCCATCTACGAGATGTTGCTACCATTTGGTGGAGGTCCGTGAAGGACCATTATCTAGCCACTGAGGGTTTGGGTGGACCCAGTACGTTGAGCTTCTGAGGGAGAAATACTACCCCGCTCATCTGAAGCAGCGTAAGAGAGAGGAGTTCGAGGCACTGCACGAGGGGAACCAGACTGTAGACCAGTACTACTCCCAATTCTTAGAGCTACTAAACTTTATCCCGGGCGTGATCTATTCTGAGACCGTTAAGGTCGAGAAGTTTAGAGGGGGTCTGCGCTATGCCATTAAGGCAGCCATGGGTGCTGCTTTATATCCTTCAGTCCAGGTAAGATCGTGTAACTGCTTGTGCGTTGTGACTTATTAAATTCTTTTTGCTTATGACTTACCCAAAATATTCTAGGAGTGCTATGACGCGGCCTCCAGGACTGAGCTGCTGGTAGGCAGCAGGGATGACAGCTCTGGGCAGCAGAGAAAGTAGACGGTAGAGGACACGGGCCTATAAGAGGAAGGGCACGGCTGGAGGCAAGCGGCTTCAAGGCGGGAAGAAGAACCGTCTAAATTTATTTACTTGTTGCTTGCTTGCCTTATCTCTGTAAATCCTAACTCCCCAATGATAACAGGAAAAAAAATCTTTCTAGAAGAAGGGGAAGAAGGACCGTCCGGCCAGAAGGGCAAGGAGAAGGTCCACAGCTGACTGGGCGACCTACGATGCCCAGCCCCTACGATCTGCACCTCCACGGGTAAAAGATCTTATCCTCATATCTATTTGTGATTAAGTATTAAATTCCTTCTTTTATTAATTTCCAACCCTTGTGATTATAGGTTCCACTCCTCAGCGGCACTATAATTGCCCACGCCGTTTAAGGACCACCCAGGCAACAGACTGCGCTGGGAATGCTGTGACAGCCGACATTACCGCCCGCAGAAGGGCAACCAGGCAGTAGCACCTGGAGGAGGAGTCAGAAGGAAGGCCAGAAGGCCAGGTGCCCACTGGCAGAAGGGGCCACAACCACCCGAAGACGGGCCAGCAGAGCGGCAGGACTGAACGCTGGTGGAGCTCCGGGCGCGGGCACGAGTGCGCAGCGCGGTGAAGGTTAGTATAACCTAAACCATTATGAAAGCATGAGTTGTGTGTGTTAAACGCTTTACCAAGCATGTCTACGTGTTTTAAATACGTTAGATAAACAACTTACTTAGGAAACAATTTCACATCTTAGTAGACTTCGACATCTATTTTCCCACTCTCACGAGACCGAGTCACCAAGACCCGTCGAAGAAGAACGAGAGTACCCGGCGAGTTGTGTCATGTGATCAGACCGGGCATGATACTTTCAGAGACTTCCTCCCTAGATGAACAAATCACCATAGTTGATGAGTGTAGAGCTTTAGGTAGGGTTTAGGGGGTATTTTACACCTCGGTGTTCGCTAGTGGTTCGAAGATGAAGTTGCACATGATGTGCTTAGGGAAGGACTGGGATCCACAGTCTAGAGCTTATCGAGAGTGAGGACTTTAGATGGCGTACCAATACCTAGGATACCCGAACACTTTCCAAACCTTAGTGAAGAAAGTAATGGACATTGTCCAAGGCTGTGAGGGCACACCCATTACCCGACATGACACCGCCGGCGTATGCATCATCAACTACTAATACGAGATGGGAGGAAGACTTGGGATGCACCAAGACCATGATGAGAACCGAGTCCATCACCAGTAGGAATACCGGTTGTGTCATTCTTCCATCAGCGACGACGCTGAGTTCATTTATGGAGAGGAAAAGAGGGTCGACTCTAGCTAGTAAGCTCACCTCAAATCCGGCGATGTGTTGGTATTCGGTGGAGGTTCAAGGTTATTATTACCATGGTATTAAGAGCTTAAGCTCAATACCGGCCCCACCAACTCTAGTGAATAATACCCACATCCGACCAGGCCGTTTAAATTGACATTCAGGCAGTACTAATGTAATCGTTAGCTAAGCTGTGTAATCTTTTTGTAATACCAATTGGATAAATGAAATAAGAGTTTGATATGCCTTCAAGCATACTTTTTCCATCTGTTAATATCATTCAATTCTAACTCCAGGCCACAAAACTCTAAAGGAGGGTACCTTGAACATTCTAGACAAGGCGCAAACCAGAGAGTCCGGTAACGTCATCACAGGTTGGCATACTCCTCCTTTGTTATCTCATCCGGATTATGCCTCGTTGCATTGTTAGTAAAAGGAGAACAATATTAGCAGAATGAGAGGTGTTTGTATGTGCTTGGTTTTTACAATATGACACTGTATGTGACTATTGATTTTCATCATGCTATGTCTTGGTATATCTTGGTTCGTTTTGATTTTGAGTAATCTCGAGTGGAATGTTGTTATGGAAATGGATGGAAATAAAGGATTGGATTGGTATGGAATTTCATTGGAATTATTATTGTCTCAGCACACCCGAAGCGGTGTGAGTGCCTATAAGTTGATTTTTAAACTTCGAGGCGAAGTTTCTTTTAAGGGGGATATACTGAAATACCCCTAAATTTATTTAAATTAATTTAGGGGATTTCTTTTATTAAACCTTTAATAATACTATTAAGTATGAAATTATTATATGGAATTATGAATATTAAATTATTATATGGAATTGTGAAATTTATTTAGGGGTTTTCTCCTATTTAACCCTAATTATTATACATTATTATATAGTATTATGAATTTAATAATAAGATTTATAAGTCAATAAATCTTGGGAAAATTTCTAAACACTTCAAATATATTATAAAGATTTTAGGAAGTGTTGAAACATTGTTTTGAAACATAAAAGTCAATATAAAATTCTAGAAACCTTAAAGCTTATTAAGCCTTGTTAGAGTTGACTTTTTGAGAATGGTCAAACCAGGTCATGAAACCTATACCAATAAATAGGTTATGGAAAACCATGAAGATCGATAAAAAGAACGTCAAAAACGGATCATCCTAGCCAAAGTTATGCTAGATTGAAGTTTTGAGTCAAAAATTTGAAAGATGCCACGTGTCACTCTGTCACGGGTCGCCAACACTTAGCCAAATTTATCCCTTGAATTTCGGTAACAGAATTCATGACTTAGCCCTAACTTTAGACGGCTATAACTTTTACATCTCTCAATATTTTTCCATGTCATCTTCACCATTCTCTTATCCTACAATTCCTCTTTCCAACCATTACTCATACAAACCCTAAATCCTTCTGAGTCAACCGGAAAATCGATCCAAAGTAGCCACCTTGCGAAACTGTTTCCAGAATTCCAGATTTCCCTTCGTTTTCAGGTAACTTGCGTCGATCATAACTTCTTCATTAATCAACCAAAATTCGATTTCTTTAGCTCGTTGTAAAGATCTCTAATCCCTCTACAATTTTCGTGTTTATGCCCAAGTCTGATTCGTAACCAGTTGGGAGATATAGAGGTCTAAAGTTTCGGTTTCAACAGCACATAAAATAACACCGAAACAGAGAGGTAAACTCGTGTTTTGTAACTTCAATATCTTTCTGTATGGTTCGAGTTAGGTTTAGTTCTTGCTACCAATACGTAGATCTACATTTCTTCTTTCCAATGAGCCCTTACTCATTATCTAACTCGTTTTGTACTGCTAGTTATAGATCCTCAAAGTTGGCACCCCGAACTGTCTAAAGTTCGAGTTTTTCCAGTTTTTCCGAATCGGAATTCACCCAATTCGCACAATCCGGTGAGTCTCTGATCAAATTGCTCCGATAATGTTGTTCGTAGTCTTGTTTTCGACCTAACCCATGTTTTAATTGAATCAATTACGTGCCATATTAGGGGAATTCGTCGGATTTGTTTTCGAATTGAACTCAAAAACTAATAAGAACCCTAACTCTCGAATCGAATTTGAAACCTGATGAACTCTGCATTATAATTGGGGAAATTGATACCAATAGAACCGAAATTTGATTACGAATCCATAGAAACAAGAATCATTCGATTTCGTTCTGTAGATTAGGAGATATTGGTGAATTCGTACTCGACCTGCCTATGGTTTCCGCTGATGAACTCGCGATACAGGGGCCGTCCGATCTTGTTTTAAGAGATTGGACGGCCAAGATTAGATCGGGCGATTTTAAGTTATTTAAGTTTCTATAAAAAATTCAGTAAATAACTCTAACTTGTTGATTTTAGTTAATGGCCTTCCCGAAGGTATTTTGACTTGAAATTTTAACCATAGATTCCTTATTTAATCTAGTTTATTTTGATGTAAATTATTATGGTTTTGGAGTTTTTAAACATAAGTTATGATTTTTACAAGTTACGGGATTTCTGGAATTATTTGGCTAAATTAAAAAGATATTTTTATGAAATAAAAATTTTATAATATGTCTAAAATGTTATAGTTACTGTATATTAAATTTGGGAATTTTTGGGCAATGGTAAAAGGTTTTAAAAATTGTGTTTATGAGTTTTTCATAAGAATAACCTATAATATAAGGTTTTTAATGTAACCAAAATTAAAGTAAGGTTGGTTAACTAACTTTTTAAGCTGGGAAAATATGGAACACTGAATTAACATTTTATAACAGTAAGTTTATAAATGTTTTGGTATTGGCTTTTAAGAGAAGTGAAATTATTTATATATATGTTTATATACTTACTTAGTAGAAACTTATATAGATTAAGGAATTTAATTATCCTACATTTTACTTACTATATTATATGGGAGTTAATATTTTTAATTAAACTAAGGAATAAATATATATATATATATTTTTACGCGTTATAAAAAGGGAATTAAGTAGTAACTTAGGTTAAATCAAGGAACTAAATTAATCTACATTTACATTAATTATATAATATAGTAGTTAATATACCTAATTGAAACTAAGGAAAATACTTTATTATAAACCATATTTTGGATATAGATATGTGTAAAGGTTAATATAAATAATTAAATGCAATAAAACTAAATAAAGGATGTCTTGAATTAATCCTAATAAATACACATAAAATAAATGAATAAATAAAAGGAATAAGTACCTTATACAAAATGGAATATGACGGAATTAACAAGTTAAACTAAACTTATACGTAATACTATTAAAAGAATATATATGAGCTAGTATTGAATTGTGGTTATGAAATTGAGCTTAAAGAGTATCTTGGATTTCTAAGATTTATATAAACCATATTAGAATACATGTGTAATATTATTTGTCAAAGACCATAATGTAAATCTATAATTTGGTTAGGTAATTAATAAGTTGGGACTTAGGAATATTTGTAATTAGATTTTACACAAATAGGACTTATATAATTAATGAATAAATGTAATACTTTTACATCTAAATGTTCTTAATATATAAACAATAATAAAATAAATAAAATACTTTTACATCTAAATGTGAGGCGGGCTAGTAAGTCTATATTTAATCATTTCTTGACATTTATGGTAGTGAAATATAACTTAATGTTTTAAGATAGAATCATTATAAGGATTATGATATATTCTATATTAAACGATGATTTGGAAATTTATCTAAACAATTGTCCTTAAGTTTCTTAGAATTAGATAAGCCATATAAAATACATTTACCAATATTCAAGATGTGAGTTTACAATTAAGTGAGGTATTTAGTAGTGAGAATTTATAGGAAGGTTTATAATAGGAATTTGGTACTTAAAACCTTTGAATCCTTTTATTAGATAAAGCTAAGTTACATAAGAAATTATATTGATATACTTTATGGTAATGGGAAGTAATGATGGGTTATTTGAATATAAAATAAGAGAATTTTCATAGTAGATTATCTTATTAAATAATTAACAATTTCACTTACGAACCCGAATTTGATTCTTTGATAAATTCTACTCTATGTAGATATATTGTCCATCCTAAATACAATAAAGGAAATTTATTTATTAGGTTATTCCTTTGAAACCTTAGGTTTTGTAAAACAATTTAAAACGTATTTAAGGCTTAATTTTATTGAAGTTTGGTACAAAAGGATTATACATAGTCTATAGAGCGAATGGGTGTAAAAATAAAATGTTTAGGAGATTAAAGGTAAGTAAGGATACGTAAAAGGTTATATTTAAACACCTTATGATCACGATGATGAATCTGATCAAGTAATAATTAAGCAAATAATGTACCTTGTGAATACTAAATGTAAGAGTTTGATAAGTCTAAGTTAACTATAATATAGTTGTTTCAAGATGAAAAGTAATTTAACATCTTATGTCAAGATTATTAGCTGGATGTAATAAAAAGTCTTTCTGGACTAAAGATAAGATAAATGAGTTAGTAACTCAATTAGGTTATGATATAATGCGTCTACAACACTATGGTTCCAATATACAAGATGTAGATCTTAATTAAGTTATGGGGAAAACTTAATCACAATGGATTATCTAGTAGATATTGATAAAATACATAATCATTACATTGTGAGATAATAGTATAGCATTATGGGATGAATCTATCATAGGTCATAATACAATGTTTATTCTAAACTAGGAATAAAGGTATTCAGCTTAAGATTACTATTGGAATTCTTAGATTTAATTATATAATGTAAACACATTTGTGTTATAAAGGTCTCAAAAGTCTTGAATGTGAGGATTGTGGTTAAATATGAATAAAGTGGATAGGAGTGGTCAGTTAGCAGGTGTTAATAAGATACATTCCTTGATCTTACCACCGTGGGCTATACAACGTTCTCAAATAACTCAAAGTTTATACATAACATTTAAGTGAGGACTTAAAAGATAATTGAGACTTTGAAATAAGAGTAAGGAGTTTATTTAAGCGTAACATGGGCTACAAGTGATTGATGATAGATTACCTTTAATATTCTTCAGAGTACTGTTGATTGTTTGCGCAAGTTGATTAGAACTGCTACAACGTTACCCAGGTACAATTTCTCGTACTCAGCTTGATGTGTTTTGGACCTTATGGAATGTTTTGTACGATTTCTCGTACTCCGATATTTTTGTTGTTCGACTTGTGGACTGTTTGGAAAACGCTAACTGACTTTAAGAGGAATTTCTAAAAAGGAATGGTTGTGTGACTAACTCAGCTTGTGTGACTAACTGAGCCTTGAATATGGAACTCACTTGGGTATTGGTTTCTTCTATTTGATGTCCCGTTGGACATTGACTGCTTAGGGTTTACGCTTCTGCACTCTGTAGGACTAAGTGTTTTGGTATTGCTCTGGGTAGTTGGTGATCTAGTGGGAATTTGGAAAAAGGTCAATCTTGGAAATCTTTCTTTCGACGTGCGCGCGTCTTCAATGGTAACAGCAGGGGGCTGTATCCCTCGCCCATAGGGGCATTGATATTTTACAGCAGGGGGCTGTATATCCCTCGCCCATAGGGGCATTTATATTTGACAGCAGGGGGCTGTATATCCCTCGTCCACCAGGACATTTAAATCTGACAGCAGGGGGTTGTATATCCCTCGTCCATATGGACATTGATATCTGGCGGTGGGGCCATCTCTCCCAATTGAATTATTCCACTCTTGAGTTATTGGTTCATGGATCTATCTTATTGTTCCTAGTCCTTTGTGACTATCTGAGTCTTTATACTCCGAACGGGAATTGGTTCTAACATCAACAATGGATGCTTACAAACTATGTGGTGTGACTACTTAAGTGGATGACTTGTTTTGGAAGTTCTATATCTCTATCTTTGTCTTGTTTTCTTTTCTCTTTAACTTGATTGTTTGGAAGTGCTTTATCTCTGTTTTACTTTTAAGAGTTTGTTTTCATGTTACTGTTTATTTTGAAGAGTTATGTTTTATAAGTTTGTTTTTGGAGAATTGTATCAGTTCCATTCTAGGGAACTGACCCGCTCCTTTCGGGGTGGGCTGCTTGGTTTCATCTTGCAGGTACTAATTGATTTACAGGTGGCCACGAAGAGAATGAGCGTTTGATGGGACTAGGTTTTGTGGAGAGTTAATGTGTTTAATTTCTATTATTTGTGTTAAGTTTTTCTCGAGTTCAGACCGTAGCTTTTGTAGATTGTAAATTGTAATTGGTGAGGTTTGGTGTCGGGTGTTGGAACCCGATGGTTGTAATCGCCTTAGAGTTTTATTTCCGCTGTATTTATGGTTAATAGGGGCGTTACACAGGTATGACAATTATAACCGACTGCAACTAACCTAAATAATCCAATCTTATACTAATACAAGTAATCGACTCAGGTACCTTCCTATCGATGGTGTTAGTGCATCCGTATTGTTCGATACAGGGGCTTTGCACTCGTTTATATCTTCTACATTCGCAACGAAACTAAAGGCAGCCCTGAACAGCTCTCATACTTCACCGTCACTCTTCCTTCGAAGGAGAGAGTTGGATGCACACGACAGTACACGGGACCACAGATCAGCATCATGACTGAGATGTTCCCCATCGACTTGATTGAATTCAAGAGATCTAGGCTTCGACGCCATCCTTGGTATGGACTGGTGCTAACAGAGAAATTGTTAGGAAATAATATATAAAGGAATAAATACTAAACTAATCCTACAACTCTACTACGGGTAGCAAAATAAAACCCGGTCGGAGTATAGTGTAAATATATTACGACCGAGAGTATCGAACCCAAGGGACTTATAGAAAATTAGTCCTAATCCGGTAATACCTATTCTAAGACAAGGGGGGAAATTGAAATGTTTCTAATCCTAAATAAAACTAACTAAACTAAGTGGTAATTACAATGAAATTATCCTTGATCCAGGGTGTGAAACCATCTAAGCATCAATGTGAACTCGAAACATAAACACAAGCCTTCGAATTAACCAACAACTGAATACGCCGGGTGTCCTGCCGGATACCACTTGCACGGCATATTCAAAGACATTGAAATGCCGGACATTGGCCACCCGGCAGTGCATCCGGCATAGTCATAATGTATATTCTTTTTCCAGTCTCCGAGAAGAAAACAGAAAACTCACTACCATTAACAATCCGAGCATATATCATGCCACGAAATGAACAAGGTAATGGGAAATGTGGGTTAATTCTCACTCTTACTACTAACTTCTTAATTCAAAAAAGGAAGTAGGAAGACCATTAAGAGAGTCTAACCTATCTTACTTGGGTTTTTGTCTTCCACAAGTAAGAATTGCATGAAGAGAAAAAGAGATCAACCAATTCTCTTCAATAAGAACCATACTCTTAACAAACTTGAAAATTATATTGAAGAAATCATATTGTTTTACAAGAAGGAATTCATCCCTAACCAAGAATAAGCAAGGAGTTCTACCTCTCCATCCACACAACTACAAGAAGAGAATACAAAGGGGAGAAGGGAATGGTCATAGCCTTAACCCGACAAGATCTTCTTCTTCTTCTTCGCGTGGATGGAACTGTAGAAACTTCCTTGGACACCAACAATGGAGTGGGGCGGAATTGGAGTTGTGAGTGGAGTGTATATGGGTGTTGAAGTGTGTTGAATTGTAGCCTTCCTCGGCCTATTTATAGGCATTAATAGTGTCGATGCCGGCGTCGTGCCGGGTCCCAAATAGCCGGCACACGTGTAAAATGCGCCCAACTGTTAACGGTCGAAACCGTCAATTTCCGCGCGAAACAGTGCATATGCCGGGTAGGATATACCCGGCATCACACCCGGCATCATCCTTTTCACCAACGGTCAATAACTGCTATCGCTTGGTCAACCGTGGCGACTCTTCACTTATGCCGGATGGAATCTACCCGGCATTAGGTCCGGCAATGCCTCTTTTCTGTTCTGTGCTTATGCCGTGCAGAAACTACCCGGCATGGAGTCCGGCTTCAACTGAACTTTTGCCTAGAAAATCATTCCTTGCACATAAAACTCATAAAAACATAAATATGTACAAATAATATATTTTAACACATAATAAGCATAAATAACATAAATATAACTTTATTTAGATAAATATAATACTAAATCTAATGCATAAAATATGATAAGTCTGCGGCTTATCAAGGCCCTACACTTACCTTTTGCTAGTCCTCGAGCAAAACAAGATTAGAAAGAACTAATTACTTATGCACAAAACAGATAAACTTTAAAATGAAATGTAGATAAATATTCTCAACTCTAAGACTCTAATTCATAAGTATCACTTAATCTACCTTATTCTATCAAAACATACTAATGGGTATAAAACAAAGAATTTTTCAAAACCGATCAAAAGCTTTTGGGCTATTTTGCATAAGGGATTTTTGTATCTCTCCTTTTTCCGGTTTCCATCATTCAGCTCTATTTTTCAAGAGTTTCTGAATGTGGCCAAGACTCTCATCAATGGTTTTTATGAATCAGCCCTATTTTGCAAGGGTTTCTGAATCAACCATGATTTTTTTTGCATTGAAGAACGGGGAATTTAGGAGAAAAATAAAAGGAAAAACTCTCTTTTCTTGCTTTTATTCTGAGGCACTTTTTTGCAACCTCAAGGAATATATTGCTTTTCCTTTGGAAGAAGATTTTTTTCTCTTTTTTTTTCTTTTTCTTCTTCTTTCTTTTGCACAAAAACCCTTATCTTAAGATTTGCACCCAAAAGAATTCTCACCATTTTGAAAAAGAAAAGAATAACACCCAGAAGTATAATAAGGAAAGAATTAGGAGAAAGATCATATACTCATGTTAATAAAGAGAATCAAAAAGTTAAAAACAGGAATCTATAAGTCATTAGAAAACTTACCTCTTGAGAGAACAAGCTTTTAGTCATTCCTAATCTTATCTCGATCAAAAACATGCAAAAAGTTTAGTAAAACATTGAATAAAACTCACAACTTATGCATATTAATAAAAACTTATTTTTTTTAAGGGGGGTCCCTGCCCTACACTTGGCAGGAACACTGTCCCCAGTGTTCAAAAGAAAATAAATAAAGAAAGACTTTTAATAAAGAAAATTAAAAGTAATTAAGAAGAAAATGACTCCCCTGTGGTGCAAGAAGACTAGACGCGTGGGGGCTGCCCTACACTGAGCCTTTTGGCTACTTGGCGAATGATTAAAGATCTTGATAGAAACGAAGATCGATTTCGCATACTCCCGTTGATCAATTTAGTGTTGGAGACGGGAGTTGACCAAGTGGTCATAGTTGAGCAAAAAGTTCCTGCATTTGCAACTGCATCGACTTATGCTCCATGCGAATGGTCGATGTTTCTGCAAGTTCCACTTCCTTAGGTGGTATAAAATCTGGCAATTCGGAGCATTGGGCGTGTGGTCGTGCAATTTTCCACATTCGCCTGCTAAGGAGGGAAGGTTATTGCCATTCGCCTGCGGTATTTGATTATTTGTGTAGGGTGTGCTTGAAGTGCATTCACCTGATTTTCTTTGGAGGAGTAACACACAAACAATATAATGTTTGTAAAATAAATAAATATAATAATAAATAATAATAATAATATTAAATACATAAAAGAATTTAAACTAATAATAATTAAAAAAATTGGTCCTAAAAATAAAGACAAGGTAAATAATAAAATGTACAAAGCAAAAAAAAAAAAAAAATGTCGGGCATCATGCCGGGTGTAGGCTACCCGGCATTGGACTTCCTCCATACATGTCGGGTTATATTTACCCGGCGCCAAGCCCGGCCTAAACAATACGAAAGCAAAAATAAGAGGATCAACGAATCGGGAGTATTATGAGGGAGTAAAGAAAACAAAGAGAATTTATAAAGAACTTTAACACTTAACGAAAAATAAATAAAATAAAAAAAATCTTGAACGTGCCGGACATGGTACCGAGCATTGCGTATCCGGCAGTGGACTTCCTCCACTAATGTCGGGTTGGATTTACCCGGCATATTACCCGGCGTGTTCAAACTTGAAAAAGAAAAGGAAATGAATATTTACAGATAAATCAAAGATTGTTAAAAGGAAAAAAATGCAAAAATAAAAGTTGAGATTAAATGCCGGATTGTGCGCCGGATGAATCCCGTCCGGCTTAAGACTTCTTCCATGATGCCGGGCGTGTTTTATCCGGCCTGTTGCACGGCATACTCAACTTAGCGAACAAAAACAAACAGAATTAAAGGAAAAATGTTGAATGTGCCGGGTACTAGATATCCGGCCTGGCACCCGGCATATTCAACCGAACTAAAATATGTACAAATTTAAATCAATAAATCAAGGAATCAAAAATATATATATATATAACGAATAAAGAATAGGGCGTATTACCGAATTTAGGACTTGGACTAATTCCAAGTCCCCGGCAACGGCGCCAATTTGCTAACAGAGAAATTGTTAGGATAAACTATATATAAAAGGAATAAAATACTAAACTAATCCTACAACTCTACTACGGGTAGCAAAATAAAACCCGGTCGAGTATAGTGTAAATATATTACGACCGAGAGTATCGAACCCAAGGGACTTATAGAAAATTAGTCCTAATCCGGTAATACCTATTCTAAGACAAGGGGGGAAATTGAAATGTTTTCTAATCCTAAATAAAACTAACTAAACTAAGTGGTAATTACAATGAAATTATCCTTGATCCAGGGTGTGAAACCATCTAAGCATCAATGTGAACTCGAAACATAAACACAAGCCTTCGAATTAACCAACAACTGAATACGCCGGGTGTCCTGCCGGATACCACTTGCACGGCATATTCAAAGACATTGAATATGCCGGACATTGGCCACCCGGCAGTGCATCCGGCATAGTCATAATGTATATTCTTTTTCCAGTCTCCGAGAAGAAAACAGAAACTCACTACCTATTAACAATCCGAGCATATATCATGCCACGAAATGAACAAGGTAATGGGAAATGTGGGTTAATTCTCACTCTTACTACTAACTTCTTAATTCATAAAAAGGAAGTAGGAAGACCATTAAGAGAGTCTAACCTATCTTACTTGGGTTTTTGTCTTCCACAAGTAAGAATTGCATGAAGAGAAAAAGAGATCAACCAATTCTCTTTCAATAAGAACCATACTCTTAACAAACTTGAAAATTATATTGAAGAAATCATATTGTTTTACAAGAAGGAATTCATCCCTAACCAAGAATAAGCAAGGAGTTCTACCTCTCCATCCACACAACTACAAGAAGAGAATACAAAGGGGAGAAGGGAATGGTCATAGCCTTAACCCGACAAGATCTTCTTCTTCTTCTTCGCGTGGATGGAACTGTAGAAACTTCCTTGGACACCAACAATGGAGTGGGGCGGAATTGGAGTTGTGAGTGGAGTGTATATGGGTGTTGAAGTGTGTTGAATTGTAGCCTTCCTCGGCCTATTTATAGGCATTAATAGTGTCGATGCCGGGCGTCGTGCCGGGTCCCAAATAGCCGGCACACGTGTAAAATGCGCCCAACTGTTAACGGTCGAAACCGTCAATTTCCGCGCGAAACAGTGCATATGCCGGGTAGGATATACCCGGCATCACACCCGGCATCATCCTTTTCACCAACGGTCAATAACTGCTATCGCTTGGTCAACCGTGGCGACTCTTCACTTATGCGGATGGAATCTACCCGGCATTAGGTCCGGCAATGCCTCTTTTCTGTTCTGTGCTTATGCCGTGCAGAAACTACCCGGCATGGAGTCCGGCTTCAACTGAACTTTTGCCTAGAAAATCATTCCTTGCACATAAAACTCATAAAAACATAAATATGTACTAATAATATATTTTAACACATAATAAGCATAAATAACATAAATATAACTTTATTTAGATAAATATAATACTAAATCTAATGCATAAAATATGATAAGTCTGCGGCTTATCAACTGGCTGCAGAAATACAAGGGCCGCCTACATTGCGCAGAGCATCGACTACTACTTAAGGGGCCTAGCGGCAAGACAGTCTCATACCGCAATATTAGGAGAGAGCCGACTGTCAAGATCGTGTCAGCGTTGTCCTTGATGAAGGAAGTGCGGAAGGGCCATGAAGCCTTCCTCTACTATGTTCAGGACACGAGACAGAGCGATGAGATGGACTTAGACATTCCAGTCGTGGAAGAATTCCCCGACTTGTTCCCTGATGAGCTGCCAGGCATGCCGCCTGTGCGTGAGGTGGAGTTCGCCATCGACTTACTGCCAGGTACGGGCCCTATTGCTAAGGTGCCCTACCGTATGGCACCGGCTGAGATGAGGGAGTTGAAGCTACAGCTGGAGGACCTCCTCGACAAAGGATTCATACGTCCTAGTGTTTCTCCTTGGGGTGCTCCAGTGCTGTTGGTCAAGAAGAAGGACGGCAGTATGCGTCTCTGCATTGACTACCGCGAGCTGAATGCGGTCACGGTCAAGAACAAGTACCCGTTGCCACGTATAGATGACCTGTTTGACCAGCTGAGAGGAGCCACTACGTTTTCGAAGATCGACCTGAGATCTGGCTACCATCAGATTAGGATTGCAGAGGGCGATGTAGAGAAGACAGCTTTTCGCACCCGCTATGGGCACTACGAATTCACAGTTATGCCGTTTGGGTTGTCGAACGCGCCGGCATATTCATGGATCTGATGAACCGCCTCTTCAGAGAGCAGCTTGATAGTTCAGTGGTGGTCTTCATCGACAATATCCTGGTCTATTCTAAGACCAAGGAGGAGCATGCGACGCATCTGAGGTGAGTTCTAGAGATCATGCGCGCGAACCAGCTGTATGCCAAACTCTCAAAGTGTGAGTTTTGGCTAGATAGAGTGTCATTCCTTGGACACATCATTTCTGCTAGCGGGATATCTGTGGACCCTGCCAAGATAGAGGCAGTGAAGAGCTGGCCGAGACCGAAGACGGTCACAGATATACTGCGATGCCTCTAGAACCGGTCTAGGCTGTGTGCTGATGCAACATGGGAAGGTCGTCGCTTACACCTCCCGACAGTTGAAGAAGCACGAGGTGAACTACCCCACACACGATCTCGAGTTGGGCGCAGTAGTCTTCGCTTTGAAGATCTGGCGCCACTATCTATACGGTGTGACAGTCACCATCTACTCTGATCACAAGAGTTTACAGCATCTCTTCACTCAGAAGGAGCTGAACATGCGACATAAAAGATGGGTCGAGTTCTTGAAGGACTACGACATAGACCTGCGATACAATGAGGGCAAGGCGAATGTTGTAGCCGATGCCCTTAGCCGCCAAGCGCATTCATTATTCACTCTATTGTCGGGCAGCAGTCTAGTTGATGAGATACGAGCTGCACAGGACAGTGATCAGTATATGTAGAGTATCCAGCAGAAGATGTCAGAGGGTTGCTTTGAGCGTCTCAAGTATGATTTTAGACAGTGCGACGACGGCTTGATTCGATTGAATGGCCGGTTATGTATTCTGGAGTCCTCTCCTGATCTGAAGGAGAAGATACTCCAGGAAGCCCACAGCTCGTCCTTATCCGTCCACCCTGGCTCGTCGAAGATGTACAAGGACTTGAAGGTTCATTTCTGGTGGAGCGGGATGAAGAAGGACGTGGCTGATTATGTGACTAGATGCTTGACCTGTCAGAAGGTCAAGTTTGAGCACAGGAGACCCGGCGGTTTAGTGCAGCCTATGCCTATTCCTTGTTGGAAGTTCGAGGACATCTCGATGGACTTTGTAGTCGGCCTCCCACCGACTAAGGGGGGACTGAACACGATATGGGTCATTGTAGATCGTCTTACGAAGGTGGCGAAGTTTATACCAATGAAGGATACCTGGAAGGTCCCGAAGTTAGCGGACCTGTTCCAGAAGGAGGTGATCCGGCACCATGGCGTGCCAAGGACCATTGTGTTAGATAGGGATCCTCGTTTTGTGTCCAAATTCTGGGGTCAGATTCAGGAAGCCTTGGGTACGAAGCTGAAGCTGAGTACGGCGTTCCATCCATAGACCGACGGTCAGAGTGAGAGGACCATCCAGACACTGGAGGACATGCTTCGGGCATGTGCCTTAGATTTTCAGGGGAGCTGGTTAGAGCGACTACGCCTGGTAGAGTTTGCGTACAACAACAACTACCACTCCTCGATTTAGATGCCACGGTTCCAGGCACTCTATGGTAGACCTTGTAGGACTCCCTTATGCTGGGACGAGGCCAGTGAGACGACTATCATTGGGCCCGAGTACCTAGAGCAGTTGAAGGAGGATGTCCTACAGATACGTAGGAACATGAGGGCAGCCCAGGACCGGCAGAAATCATATGCCGTCCCTAAGAGGAGGGACATCGAGTTTACCACTGCTGATAAGGTATTTCTTCGAGTGTCGCCTATGAAGGGCATTTTCCGGTTTGGGCAGAAGGGCAAGCTGAGCCCGAAGTATGTAGGGCCGTATGCGATCACGGAGTGAGTGGGCCCGTTAGCTTACAGACTGGATCTCCCAGCAGAGCTCGGGAAGGTGCACGATGTCTTTCACGTTTCACAGCTGAAGAGATATGTGCCCCACCCATCGCACATTCTAGAGCCCGAGAGACTAGAGTTGGACCCCGCTCTGAGATACGAAGAGGTACCACTCCGCATCCTCGATACGAAGACGAGACAGACTAGGAACAAGACCGTCAGCATGGTCAAGGTTCTCTTGTCGAACCACGATGTGGAGGAGGCTACATGGGAGCTAGAGGACTCCATGAGAGCGAAGTACCCAGCACTCTTCGAGTGGTGGCTGAGATACTTGTACGGGTTCATGGGCGAAACCCTTTTTAAAGGGGGGTAGAGCCACTTGGCACGTGCATATGCCTATGCACTAGGTCTCGCATTTTGCATGTTTTTGTGACATGTTCCTTTGTAGTATGCTTCGACATACATGAATGTAGTGTATTGTGATGAATGATTGTGTGAATCATATGTTGTTTGTATGTGTCTTTAGTGCACATTGAGTGATATATATGAAGTATTGTACCTTGTTTAGTACATCGAAAGAGTTGCACCTTGTCTAGTGCATTGTATGTGGCATGATTTAAATTACTCCATGATGTGAGTTATATTTACGTGATAGCACTGCATCGAAGGTGGTGTATGCATACTAGGTATGAACCTAGTGGGACTTGATCCCTAGTAGTGAGATGTACCATTACCTAGTGGAACTTGATTCCTTAGGAGAACTGATTACAAGTAACGACTTCGGGATGAAGTCTTTTTAAGGGGGGTAAATTGAAATACTCCAAACCTTAATAAAGAGATTAATCATTATATTATGATATAACAAGGCTATATTAAGCCTTAGAAACACTTGGGAACAACTAAAGAACATTAAAAGCACTAAATTTACCTTAATGACATTATAAGTCAAAAAGGTGTTTTACGAACTCACAAGAACTTTGGGAGCTCTAATAAACCCCAAAGTTGGTTAGTTTACTATACTAACCTATACAAGATGATTGCACATCATAGATCAATCATCCAACTCATAAATATGCCTTAAGACACATAAGGCCAAAAATGTGCTTTAAGAAACCACAAAGGTTTTCTTAGCTTATAAAGGGTCCAAAGTGGATTCCTTAGCTCAATAATATTATAAGGGATCTAAAGAAACAATTCCCAAAGAAAACTAACCTCGGAAACTACTTAAAACGCAAATTGTGCCCGAAAACTCCATAACGCACGGTTTTACGTCGGTGGTCTAATTAATGATCTTCTTGTGCCTTTTGGCACTAGATTACATTCATTAATATTTAATAGGGTCATAATGCACCACATTAGAGGTTCTAATCCCAAGTTTTCAAATAAAATCACAATTAGTGAATTTAATAATGAATAGTAACTGAAATAAGCATTTTCTTAACTTATGTTGACTAATGAGTCAACAAGTGCCACATCACCCTTCCCCCTTGACCAATCTCGGCCAGACCAAGTGGGTTTGAGACCCATGCTCCCACTTGCACAATATCCCTTGATTTGTGGGAAGTACAAGTACTATTCACTTCTTTAATAAAAATGGCTTTACTTATGCCATTAGGGTTTCTCTTCTTCATTTGTCCCTTGGCTCAGGCGATATCCTTCCCTCCCTAGCTCTCACGTTTGAGTTTTAACAAGCAAGAACAAGCTCCATCATTAGTACACTAATGGTAAGTGTTTAAGGTGTTTAAGGTGTTTTAAGCCCTTTTTCCTTAATTCCTCTTAATCCTTTCATAATCTAATGATTTCCTCTTCTCTTATGACTTCATTATAGTCATGTAACCTTGCTTAAAGAGGGAAAACCGGTTGAGACCAGCAAAGACCAAGGTTAAGCCAAAAATCTTACTTAAGGTAAATTAATACCTTAAGCTCATTCCTTTGCATTTTGGTTGATTTTTCTTGATTTCAATGAGTTAATTTACTCATAATCTACCCTTGAACATGTTGGATTAATGGTGTAACCCACTCCTCAAGCTTGGCGTTTTCTAAGGGATTTAATTCCTTTCTTAAGTCATTTTTCAAGGTAAACTCTAATTACCTTCTACCAAAGTTAATCCCTTATTAATCCTATCATTTTTATGGAGATTTTAACATGTTGTTATGCTCCTTGTAGTGGCCGAATTCCTACCTAAATTTCCTTGGCTATTTAAGGTAATAATTTCCTTAATTCTTCCATAATTAAATTCTACATGATTATCTCTATTTTAAGAGACTAATCATCTCTTATTGTTTAAACATGTTACTAAACTTGGGAGAATTGTCCTTCAAAAAGCCGAGACCAAACAAGGCCTAAAGAGCTTGGAAATTAAGGTAAATATGTTATAATAATTATATTACAAAGTTTTTATGTCATTAAAATTATGGCCTAGAGAGTATATATTATTTGGCTAAATTATGACATTAAAATCCATGTAGAAACCTTAGGTATATTATCTAAGGGCTTAATTAGCATAAATTTCATTATTATGACATTATGTATAAAATTGGTAGATTTATAATATGGTTAAGTGAGGACTGAGACTATAATATATACTTTGAGACATTTATGTGTAATTATTAATTATGCACAAAGTTGTAATTAAGGCCATGTTATTTACGCCATTTTATTTTAAGTTTATAGCTTATTTAATTTAGTTTATATGCTTATTATGGATAATGGGGTAAAAATGGTAATTATACAAAAATATAGTGTGTCGTGGGCATTTTAGGGAAATTTAGAATTTAAAATGAATTTATAACATTTTATAAAGTTTTGGGTCAAAATAGTAATTTTATAAAAGAATGGGGCACAATATGTAATTACCAAAAATTATGAGTTAAAATAGAGTTTATAAGTCAAGTATTGACTTTATAAAATGTTTGACCAAATTTGGTGAATTTTAGGATTAAAACATTAGCTTATAATAAGCTAATTGTTATAATATAAGATTTTTATAACATATGGGCTGTTATGGTAATTTCCGAAAACTATGGGTATAATATGGTATATTAATCACCTATTAGTTATTAGGAATTTTTAGAAGTTTAATTGATTAAGTTTGGGATTTAAATGAACTATATAAGTATAATATATAGTTTTCATGACATTGTTACATTTTAAAATAATGTTAGGGATGGTTATATATAAAACCGAGAATATATTATGTTGGGAACATTATTTATAACCCTATGTTAAAGTTAGAGAATTTATAAAATTAAAATAAGAGGTTTATAAATATAAAGAGTATAATATATAGTTTTGATATTATATAAAACTATATGTTATAAAGAGGAGTTACATGACTATAATATAAGTAAGGAATTGAAAATATGATTTGAGTAACCTTAGGGGCTGTTCGGTTTATTGCACATATATATATATATATAACTATACCTTAGGATTATATTAAGGTGTTAAGGGTTATAATATAACATGAGTTATATAATTGTAACATATAATAAATATGGGATATTATATGATTTTTAGAAAATATATGTGTATATCTTATAAAAGCCGAAAACTATATAGGGTTATTTGGTGATTTATGACATTATTAAACTATAGGTTATAAATTATATAAGAGTTAAGTGTATAAGATAAAGTATGAGATTATAATGAAACATTATATTAGTATAATGGCATTTTGGTAAATATAAAGAGAAGTGCTGTACCGAAATTATAAGAGTTTGAATATGAATTTATAATATAGTTAGAAATATTATGAAAGATATAACACTCATATATTAAATATATTCACTATAAAGAGATTTAAATGTTATGGGAAATACCATGAAATAAATGGTATAATATATGTATATATATGCTCACATGTGTGAATAAATATGTGACAAAAGAGAAGTTATATAATATGGTTGTACAAATTATAAGGTATTATTAAGGGAATATAAAGTATATTGATTATTATAAACAATTGTAGAAATTGTTATAAAAGAAATATAAAAGATAAAGAGTTGGAATTATATAATTCAAGTTTACAATGTGGATATTTAATGTATAAACACTTGGAAAATATATGTATACAAGGAGGAGTATACCATGTATAAACAACAATTATTTATGCAATATAGTTTAACAACTATATAATATATATATATAAGAGGTATACAATGTATAATAACAATTATACATGCAATATAGTTTGAAACTATATAATATATATATACAATGAATAAATAAAGGGTATACTTGAGATATAGTTTCCAAACAATACAATATGCAAGTATATTAAGTTACTTACGACGAAAACGTGCAGTTAATATACTAACGCCACGACGTAACTGCACATGCAAATGTTCCATGCATGCAACGTAAACGATTACGTAAAACTAGTCCCGTATTAAATCAATAACCCGAACGACGTTATTCAATAAACGACGGGGATTAAACAGGAAGGGTTAGTGACAGTGCGTGTTACCGTAGGTTATCGTTGAGTAGAATGCTAATACGTAGTGTTGACGTATTACCAGATCATAGAGGAGTACCACGGAACACTACTGCTAGAGCTGTTCATACTCCACGGTCTTACTTGTCGGATTACGGTATGTTGCTTTTATGGCTTGACTGTCTCTGAGGTTTCCTCAGTTTCAGACATATGTTTGCTAATCTGTGAATAAGATTGCTTGTCGGAATGAAATTAATATGCATGATTGTATTGTATATTAATGTTGCCATGTTAATTACTATTGTTGCGATAATAGTATAAAGTTCGTATATATGAACTATATTATAAAAACGAACTAACGGCAACGATGCTACTTGTATGTATACACTGTATAATATAAGAGACGTGAGAAAACACGTCGTAGCATTAGGATAATAAGATATATATATTATCCGACATACGGAGCATTGGCCTTGTATAACGTCGCTCCCGTATTGCATCGAATGTTGTAAGACCTCCAGAGAGGCACGCATTCGAGATGCACACTGGTTCACTGAGTGACGACTTAGGATAGGTTACGACCTATTATCAGTGTTTTAAAGAGTAAGAGAGATGTATGGAGAAAGCCAGGGGTGTCTGCCTTGGTGCACGCTGTGATCACAAACACGATGCCAGGATGTCTTCAGACGAGTCCGTACGTATCGAGGGAAAATTCCTGCGAACTCAGACAGTTCGTCAGGTCGGAGACTCTACCGTTGGAGTTCGGCTACTGCTGTGGGTGACCCGCCTTAAATAGGGGTTGGATTAGAGAAACGTCGTTATATAACGAGACGTTGTCAGTAGGCATTAAACCTTACACACCGATACGAGAACTAAAATGTTTATGTACATTCCTCGATATCTTACCATTTTGGTTGCCTCTATATGTGTTGTTGTATGATTGTTGTGATGCACATGTATGATTGGTTGTTACCGCATAATTTACCATATTATGTTTACAGTTGTTATTTACTGTTAAACGGTACAAGCATGTAAATGAATCGCATGCCCTCGACCAATTAACTGGGGGTCCGAGGGGGCACGATAGTCATAGGGTAACATACTCAGTAGGGGCTGATTCCATACAACAATAATATTTTTCAGATGATTAGCTGAGGGTCGCAGAGGAGCACGTCTTTTGTTGTAGTGAAGATCGAAGTACGACATTACGCTTTTATTTTGGACTCGGGTTGTTTACCGAGGTGTACATTTTTATAGCAGCTCACGCGTACACACTAGAGGACGCTAGGTTGTATTTATTGCTTTACTTTCAAACTGCTATCTATCTCTCGTGATCACGGCGGGAAAACGTTTCGCTATTGTGGTTACCTTGTTAACAACGTCGTTACTCGTATGGGCGAGTGACGACAGTGACACCGTAGTACGATTATCTTTTATTTACCGCTGCGATTTTATTACTTAATTACGATTGTTAAGAGATATTTAGGAGCCGTTTAATTAGGGGTGTTACACGTCAGGCCTTCTTGAGCCTTCGGTGTTGCATGGGATCAAGCCACTGGCTTCAGGTGAGACTAACAGGCATTTAGTTCTATACATTACATATTTCGTAAGTTATCTCGACTGCTTCTTTCATCTATTTCCCCCAGGTGCATTCATTAGCGTTTTCCTAGGTGTCGGACAGGGTTGCATCGCCTAACTGCAAAGCTGACCCCATTAGTCCAATGGGAATTTTCCCTATACCTCGGGTTTACTGTTTAACTGGTATTAGATATAGTAGTGTGTCGTCGACATCACGCCATCGCCTGGAACCCTGGTCCTTAGCGATTGATTGTATGAACCATTCTCCTCTTATTTGGTTGTCACAACCCTCATATAACTATCTCCTTTGGCGCTTCTCGTATAACTATCTCTTTAGGTGGTACTCAAAGTACGGGCAGCGGCGGGTGGGGTACCATTGCTATCCCAGGGACATATTCCCATCAAGTGCGAGCGGTTCAGACCGACTCCGCACTACTTGGGATTGCAGGACCTTCACCACCTTCCGCCTTGCCTCGACCTTCTCTAGTACTCCTACCCGGACCCCTCTCTGATGTCTGTCAGCAGGGTGGGTTAGACCTTACTCGGTATCATACCGTAGTCTCGGTCGCTAAATATTGAGGTGCCTTCACGACTTTTAGTTGCAAGCATTTAGCAAGCAACGACCTAAAAAGGTCACGTGTCCTCACAACGTTTTCCCTTATAACCCAAATCCTATGCTCACTGTTCTATTCCTACTATCTCTTGTCATCAGAGCGGTACTCCGCTCTGATACCACTTCTGTAACACCTCTACTTAATCGGCTCCTAATAATCACGTGATAATCGCACTTAAGCATCATAAACGTAGCAGTAAATAACAAACAATCGAACTAAGGTGTCACTGTCGTCACTCGCCCATACGAGTAACAACGCTTTTACTTAAAACACTTACAATATGAAACATTTTCCCACTGTGATAACAAGAGATAGAACTACACTTTCTATTACAATCCACAATACGATATTCGTGAGCATTCTACGTATCCAAGTCCTATACATTTGACTACATACATAATATACTGCGACAGTGCATATCTAAGACTACAACTATCTACCCGTCGCGTCACGCACTTTGTCGACACCGGAAGTTGCATACCTGCAGAAGATTGATTGTATGTATGGAATCAGCCCCTGCTGAGTATGCTATCATACGACTATCATGCCTCCTCAGACCCTCAGTTAATTGGTCGAGAGCATGCGATTCATTTCATGCAAATTCCATTTTAACAGTAAACTGTAAAGTAATATAATCATTGTGGTACTTCAAACAACAGTCTAAGCCTCCGGCTTTTAATATACAACAATACATAAATCTCCACGAGTACAATGAGTCCATGACTCCTCTCAAGAATCCATACATATATCTCTATCAATACAATCAATACATATATGAGTCAATGACTCCACTCGACCAATCATGCGGTAACGATCAAACATACATGTTCATCGTACTAAAGCATATAACACAATATAGGCAACCAATAACAAACCAGATCACGAGGAATGTATGTAAACATTTTAATTCCCGTATCAGTGTGTAAGGTATACAGCCTAATGACGACGTCTCGTTATATAACGACGCGTCTCTATTCCATACCCCTATTTAAGGCGGGTCACCCACGGCAATAGCCGAACTCCAGCGGTAGAGTCTCCGACCTGTCGAACTATCTGAGTTCGCAGGAATTTTGCTCGATACGTACGGACTCGTCAGTGGCCCACAGACGTCCTGATATCGTATTGTGATCACAGCGTGGACCAAGGCAGACATCCCTGGCTTTCTCCATACAACTCTCTTACTCTTTAAACACTGATGATAAGGTCGTAACCTATCATAAGTCGTAACTCAGGGAACCAGTGTACATCCTCGAACGTGTGCCTCTCTGGAGGTCTTATACCTAGGGTCACTAGGCGGTTTTACCATTCGGATGTAATACGAGAGCGGCGTTATTCAAGGCTAATGCTCCGTATAGATAATCTTGGATTATCTGATGCTATGACGTGTTTTCTCACATCTCTTATGTTATATCAATGTATACATACAAATAGCATCGTTGCCGTTAGTTCGTTTTATATATATCGTTCATATATACGAACTTATACTATTATCGCAATAACAGTAAATAACATGGCAACATCAATATACAATGATGCATATTAATTCACAATCAGACAAGCAATCTTATTCACAGATTTGCAAACAATGTCTGAACTGAGGAAATCCTCAGAGACAATCAAGCCACACAATAACATACCGTATACCCGACGAGTAGAACAGTGGAGTATGAACAGCTAATGCGACGCTCCTCGACGTCTCTAACAACCTGTCAATACGTAATCACTCTACGTATTAACACTCTATTCACAAACAATTATTGTATACACTGTACTAACGCTAATCCCTCCCGGCTTATTTCCCGTTGTTCTAAACAACTTACAACTCTAGAATTATCGGGTTCGTTCGGGATTAACCTCACGTAGTCATTATACATCCCATGCATGACCTTCTTTGCATGCATAGTTACATCGTAGTACGTTAGTATATTTTATATATATCATATAGTTTCAAACTATATCAAAGGTATATATATATATATATTTTTATTATACATTGTACCCTTATATATATATATGTCTCCAGACTATATTCCTTGTATAATTGTTATTATACATTGCGTACCTTGTATATATATATATATTCTGTAGTTTTCATAACTATATTGCATGTATATTTATTATCATACAGGGTATACCACTCCTTGGTATATGTATATTCCCTAAGTATTAATACTTAGACATCACTTATGGTATACTTGAATTATATAATTCAATTTTTAATTCATATTTCCTCTTATAACAATATCATTTTTGTTTAAATATAACTTCAACATACTCCTTTAAATCTCTTAAATATATCATATGGTTACACAACCATATTATTAAACTACTCTTACTCTTGTCACATATCTATTTATATATATGTGAGTGTATAATATATATGTCTAATATATACCTTAATTATACCATTTATTCTATGGTATTTCCCATGGTTATAAATCTCTTATAGTGAATATTTAACACATGAATATTACAATTCTTATAACACTTACAACTATATTATATAATCCTCTCTTGTGACATATTTATTCAAAATATGTGTATACATATATATTCATATGTATATATATATATATATATGTTAAACCATTTATTACATGGCATTTTTCATAACATAAGTCTCTTAGTAATGAATTTATTTAATATATGAATGTTATATTTTTCATAACATTTTCAACTATATATAATTCATTTTCAACTTATGCTATTTCGGTACAGCCCTTATGTTTCTCTTTATTTACCAAATGCCCTTATACTTATATAATGTTTATTATATTCTCTTACTTTATCTTATACATATAACTCTTAATATAATTATAACCTATAGTTATAATATGTTATAAATAGCCAAACAACTTATATTGTTCTCGGCTTTTATGATTTATACACATATATTTTCTAAAATCATATAATAATCCCAATAATTATCCTATGTTACTTTTGTATAACATACTTATATTATAACCCTTAAATCTTTAATATAATTATAAGATATGGTTTTATATATGTGTATTTAAATCCGAACAGCCCCTTAGGCTATTCAAATCATATTTTCAACTCTTATCTTATATTATAGTCATATAACACTTCTTTATAACATACAGTTTTCTATAATATCAAAACTATATATTATACTCTTTATATTTATAAAACCTCTTATTTTAATTCAATAAATTCTCTAACTTTAACATAAGGTTATTAATAACATTATAAACCTCATATGGTCTCGGTTATCTATATAACCTCTTCTAACATTATTATACAATATAACAATGTCATAAAAACTATATATTATACTTATATAGTTTATTTAAATTCCAAATTCAATCAATTTAACTTCTAAAAATTCCTAATAACTCATAGGTGATTATAACACCAAACTTTGCTCTTTATTTTCGGAAATTATAATATAAGCTCATATTTCATATAAACCTTACAATATAACATATAGCTTATTATAAGCTAATGTTTCAACTTCTAAATTTATTAAAATTGGTCAAACATATTATAAAGTCATATTTGACTTATAAATTCTATTTTGACCCATTCTTTTCGGTAATTACCAAGTGTGCCCCAAACATTCATAAAATTCCTATTTTAACCCAAAACTTTATTAAATGTTATAAATTCATTTAAAAATTCATTTTAACTCCTAATTTTCTTTATATTGTTCACGGCACACCATATTTTTACTTAATTACCATTTTTACCCCAATTCTTATAATAAGCATATAAACTTAATTAAATAAGCTATAAACTTAAATTAAAATGGCCTAAATAACATGGCCTCATTACAAATTGTGCTTAATGAATAATTGCACATAAAATGTCACAATTTATAATGCATAGTCTCGGCCTCACTTTATACCATATTATAGTTTATCAATTTTATACATAATGTCATAATAATGACATTTATGATAATTAAACACTTAGATAATTTACCTAAGGTTTCTAGATAGATTTTAATGTCAAAATTAACCATATGTATTTAAACACTCACGACAATATTATGTATGGCATTAAAACTTTACAATATAATTGTAATAACATTTTTACCTTAATTTCCAAGCCTTTAAGGCCTTGTTTGGACTCGACTATTTGAAGGAAAAATTCTCCCAATTAAGCCACATGTTTAAACAATAGAATGAGATATGATTAGTCTCTTAAAATAGAGATAACCATATGGAATACATTTATGTAAGAATTAAGGTGTTAATTACCTTAATTTACCAAGGAAGCTTAGGCAACAATTCGGCCACTCTAATGAACATAGTAATATGTTAAAATCTCTACAAAAATTATAGGATTTAACAAGAGATTAATTGGTAGAAGGTAATTAGGGTTTTACCTTGAGAAATGGCTTAAGAAAGGGAATTAACCCTTAGGAAATTCGCCAAGCTTGGGAGTTAATTACTCCATTAATTCAACATGTTCCAAAGAGAGATTATGAGTGATTAAACTCATGGAAATCAAGAGGAACAACCGAAATTTGAAGAATAAGCTTAAAATGTCTTAATTACCTTAATTGTAATTAAGCTTTAAACCTTGGTCTTTTGACTAATCCAACCGAATACACCTCTTTAAGCAAGCTTAAATGACTATAAGGAAGTCATGAAATAAGATAGATCATTAGTTTAGGAAGAGATTAAAAGGAATTAAGGAAAAGTGACTAATGAAGCCTTTAAACACTTACCATTAACTCATTAATGGTGGGGCTTGTTCTTGCTTAAACAAGCTCAAAAGAGAGATCTAAGGGGGCAGGGAATCGGCTGGATGCAAGGACAAATGAAGAAAATGAAGAAGTAGGGCTTAAGTAAAGGATTTTAATAAAATAAGGTATAATGTGTACTTTCCCCTTAAATCATGGGATATTTGTGCAAGTGGGAGCATGGGTGGTGTCACCCACTTGGTCTGGCCAAAAATGAGGTAGGGAATAGGGTCAAGAGTCACTTGTTGACTCATTAGTCAACATAAGTTAAGAAAATGCTTATTTCAGTTACTATTCATTATTAAATTCACTAATTGTGATTTTATTTGAAAACTTGGGATTAGAACCTCTAATGTGGTGCATTATGACCCAATTAAATATTAATGAATGTAATCTAGTGCCAAAAGGCACAAGAAGATCATTAATTAGACCACAGACGCAAAACCGTGCGTTAAGGAGTTTTCGGGCACGTTTTGCGTTTAAGTAGTTTCTGAGGTCCGTTTTCTTTGGGACTTGTTTCTTTAGATCCCTTATAAGATTAGGAAGCTAAGGAATCCACTTTGGACCCTTGCTAAGCTAAGAAAACCTTTGTGGTTTCTTAAAGCACATTTTTGGCCTTATGTGTCTTAAGGCGTACTTGTGTGTTGGATGATTGATCTATGATATGAAATCATCTTGTATAGGTTATTGTAGTATACTAACCAACTTTGGGGTTTATTGGAGCTCCCAAAGTTCTTGTGAGTTCTTAAGACACATTTTTGACTTATAATGTCATTAAGGTAGATTTTGTGCTTTTAATGCTCTTTGAAGTTTCCCAATAGTTTATAAGGCTTAATATAGCCTCATTATATCATAATATAATGATTAATCTCTTTAATTAAGGTTTGGGGTATTTCATGTTAAGTGAGTTAGGAGTTTTGAGGTTTTAACTAGTCAAAAGAAACAACAATATGTTCTTAAGAGTTTAGAAAATGACCTAGGGTGTCTAAGTGTCTTTTGAAACCAATTTGAAGGGGTAATATCATTAGATATAACTTAGGAGAAGAAATAATGTCAAGGGATATAACTTGTGTAAAAATGATGTAAGATGCATATTAGGGTTACATTAGGATATGACTTGAGAAGAGTGAGTGTAAGGAGTGGGTAATGTCTTAGAAATGGTTAGAAATGCATTTGAGAATGAAAGTTTCAATATGAGTGGTATAATGGGTATAGAAGTGAGAAAGATGATATAAGGTGCTAACTTGACTAATAATGTGAGTGAAAAGAGTTAGAAGTCAATATAAGTGAAATAAATGAGTTAGAAATGAATGAGAGTAATATTGCACCTTAGAAGTTTAAGAACATAGTGATAAGTGTTAAGAAAAGAGGGTGATCATGGGTACAAAAATGACCTAGAATAAGTGTTGAATTGATCAAAGAACTAGGTGGATTTAAAGTGTCAAAATGGTTTACGAATATGTCATTATGCATGGGGAAAAGTTAGGGGACCAATGAGTGGGGATAACAAGTCAAAATGGCATCTCAAAATGTAGGGTTTAAAATGTTAAAGAGTGGTCCGGGACCTCACCCACGGATCTAGTCCCGGACCACCCCTAAAAATCATGCCGAGAGTTCATCCAGGAGTTGGTCCGGGACTGTAGATAGGGTACAAGTCCCGGACCACCCCTTAAAACACCAGAGAGCAAACTCATGTAGTGGTCCGGGACTATAGGTCCGGACCTAGTCCCGGACCAATTCAAAAATGTAACAAATGTTAGTTTTTCAAGGTCTAATGAATGGGAACGATTGGGGAGGCTAATATAAGATGTTTAAGGGTTGTTTGGTGATGTTTAAGTGTCATTAAATGTATGGGAAAGTGTAAGAAAAATGATGAGAAATGATTAGTTAAGGAGTTAAGTTAAGTTACGAAGGTTTAGGGTTTATTAAACGGGGATCATTAGTAAATTAGTAAGCTAAGTTAATTGAAAGTAATTAATCACAAATTGAATGAATGTGATAGGATTTGAGAATACGGATTCCGGTGGAGATTAGACGAACAACATCCGACGGTGAACGGTACGGTTCCTCGTAACCTACTTGCTAACGAGGTGTCCCTCGGCTTGTGTGGTAGTTGCTTATGTGTTATCACTAAACAAGATAAAGCATGCAACCGGATTATTATGTCATTGTGTGTGTGTCCTTCTTTACACTAACACACTTGGTTGAGATCATTTACTAACTAAACTTGGTAAACCTTGGAATGAGTTAAGAATACACTTTTATGTTGGTTGGTTGGTTAATACCCGAGAAGGTTTAACCGACACTTCATCCTTGTGACTTTCTACTAACTGGAACTTGGGGGGGTGAGAGAAATCCCGGACTGACTCGGGTCATGCATGCTAAGGAAATAGGGGGTCGGTATCTGAATCAGATCTGACTTCCTCTTGAGGACTTGTCTACGGACTTGTAGCCTAGAGTCGGTTGCCGACTCAGCCACCTTAGGTTACACAACTCAAGGTGGGAGGCAGTTAAGATGGTGAGGTAGGATCACCTAAATCCTAAATTTTAAGATAAGATTGTTTATTCAACCAATGGAGTTTATAACTCATTGGCTAGGGTTACTTTGACCCGATAAAAATAAACATAAGATGAGGAAAAACCGGTTCTAATTTAAAGGACGGTTGCTATATTAAGATTAAGATGAGGACTAAGTTTGAGGTAAGCTAAGTTGTGACTGAGATTAAGAGATGGTAACATTGAGGAGTTAAATTGCTAACTCACTAACTAAGGGAACGCTTTTAAGTCGTTCAATGTGTGTGGACTATATTTGTTCATAAGTGATTGTTGTTTTATTGCACTTCCTATATATGATGTGTTTTAATCAACTTCATGCTATCGACAATTAGTCGTCGTAGCCCCTTTAGCTTGGGGGCTACGAGTGAACTGTACCAGCAAAGGTGCTGACCCCTTCGGGGGCTGCTGTTTATTGTGCAGGTAAGAGGCCTCAGAGGACCCACCACGAGAGTAGGAGTGGGTAGATTAGGAGGGTGTTCATTTTGAGAACGGGTTGTGCTTGTACACCCGTCTTTTGATATTTTGAGACTAAGAAACTTGTTAGACTGGAGATACTTAGAACTCATTGGTATTTTGGTCATTGTTGTATATATTTATGTTTCGGTACATTCTAGTTAATCAGACCGTAGCAAGGTGCTGGGTTGTTTATGATTTCCGCTGCGATTGGATTAAGCGTGTTGGTAAGTTGCGATACTCACGACTGTCATTGTACGGGGTGTTACAAAAAGTGGCATCAGAGCGTAGTTACGCTCTGATGACTAGAATTACCGAACTTAGAATATACCGAGTCAAAATACAAACTTTAGGTTAAGGGTGTGAGATGTTAGAGTGAGAAGAGTCAGACGACCACTAATAAGTGTGGATCGTCTTTACCGTCTAATGGACGTTGTAAACCTTTAACCGAAACCCTTATGATTATAAGCCTAATGAGATTCATGCTCGCTCAGATGTCAGGAAGGAGAGGCCGAGGCCGTCATCAGGGAGGGAGAAATGAGGAAATACCGGGTGGGCAAACGATAGCAGAGATCGTTGCCGCTACTCTGACGCACATGGGCTACCAGCCCGGAGCGGGACCACCAGTCCCACCACCACCACAACCACATGAACCAAATTGGGTGAAGAGTCTCGCCGACCCTTCGACCCGCATCTTTTAAGGGGGAGACTGACCCCACCAAGCTCGAAGCATACATCTCGGAGTTAGAGACTGCTTTCGAGACCCTTGATGTCCCAGCTGGAATCAAGGTTCGTCTTGCTGCTTTCTACCTCAAAGGGGCGGCAAGCGATTGGTGGAAGCTGGTGAGGGAATAGGATGTGGCCAATCCAGAGTTCGGCTGGGAGCAGTATACGGCCTTGCTGAGAGCCAAATACTACCCCACCCATGTCCAGACAAAGAAGCGCCTACAGTTGGATGCGCTTAAGCAGACGGACAAGATGACGGTGGACTAGTACTACACCGAGTTCACCTCTCTTCTACGTCTTCTACCGGGACTTGGTTACTCTGACCAGATCCTAGTGGACCGCTTTTATGGCGGGCTGAGCCACCGACTCCGGTATGGCATGGGGCCGGCTAGCTACACTACCTTGCAGGTAATGAGCTTGAACCGTTAGTAAGTGAATTAAAGTTAAATGTTATACCATAAGAATGAGAGAACTAATACCTTGAACGCAGGAGTGCTATCATGCCGCTGCTAAGGTGGAGATTACCGTTCAGCTAAGGGAGGAGGATAATGCTGCCAAGAGGAAGTCAACCGGTAAAGGGAATGAGAACCAAGGGCAAGGAGGGTACAAGAAGCAAAAGTACCAGTCTCAAGCCCAGAAGGGTCAGAAGGGGAAGGGAGAAGGTGAGAAGGCTATGGAGGAGCCCCTGAAGCTCACGTACGCCATTGCTACTAAGCCCCTGCGCTCTAAAGCGCCAAAGGGTAAGAAACATAATTTAGCTGAGTTAATAAGTTATTTAGTAAACTTTGAGATACAAGTATTAACATTGAGAATTAATCAGGGTCTGAATCCGGGAAGGGAGCCGGTGGTGGGTACCAGAGATGCTACATCTGTCACTGGTGTCACAAGGACCACCCCGAGCTCGACTGCAAGGGGAATAAGGTTGAATGCAACTTCTGTGGGGTGCTTGGGCACCGAGCTTATGAATGCTTCAGGAATCCTGAGAGCAGAGCCTACAGGCCGGAGATGGCGAACAAGGGAAAGGGCAAGACTACACCGAACCCTGCATCCGATGGTCAGAAGGCAATCCAGCCACCCGCTAATAAGGGGCCACGGATAGTCTAGAAGGCCGGGCCTACTCTCCACATGGTGGACCGGGACGATGATGAGGCTGAACCCTCATCGAGACCAGGTACCGCTATAATCCATTAAGTGATGAAATTGCCTGCTTACCGCATTTCATGCATGTTTGAGTGAATGACTAAGTTAGATAAGATTAAGATAATCTACAAAGAGCTTAAGTAAGAGATAACCTATCACTACCTTAGGGAGTTTCAATATTTGCTACCCAATACCATCAACACATAACCCGGAGGCAACCGACATCCTAACCCAAGAGGTCACACCAGAACAATGTCAGGTTATCCGCCCAGGTATGATTTTAATAAGGGGATACCTGACACCCGAAGCGCAAATAGCCATCATTAGGAGATGCAACCAGTTAGGAATGGGGCCGGGTGGTTTCTATGCACCGGTATACCCTGGAGGAGCGAAGATAAGACTACGAATGATGAGTCTAGGCAAAGACTGGAACCCGAATGGTAAGACATACCAGAATACAAGAGCTAGAGATGGAGCAACACCGCTAGAGATACCTGAAGAATTCCAACCAGCAATTACACAAGCCGTGAAGATCGCGCAACAACTTGAAGCCGAGCCAATTCCAGACATACAAGCAGACATTTGCATAGTAAACTTCTACGACAAAGACGGACGACTTGGATTACACCAGGACAAGGACGAGACAGCGGAGTCCCTTGAAAGAGGGATACCCGTAGTATCTTGGTCCATTGGAGACGACACAGAATTCATATACGGCGAGCAGAAGACGTTGGCGGACCGTGCCAATAAGATAAAACTGAAATCAGGAGATGTGTTAATCATGGGAGGAGAATCAAGAACGTTATACCATGGTATTAAGAGAATCAAGCTGAATACAACACCATCAGCAGTGATCAATGCTACACACATGAGACCAGGGCGACTAAACCTAACATTTAGACAATATTAGCCATGTAATACTTTATGTATGATGTAGTAATGAGAACCCATAATGTAAAAAGGATGGTTATCAATAAAATAACAGTGTTGTTCATATTAATGGTTACGACTCTTGTTATACCATCATTACTCATGAACACTTATTAAATCCATAGGTCATGGACTCGGTACGGAAGGTGCACTAAGCATCCTTACAGAGGCACAGGCCGGCGAAAGCGGCACTATCCTCATCGGCACCTTTCCGATCAACGGCATTGATGCATCAGTTCTTTTCGACTCAGGGGCCTCGCATACCTTCATCTCGTCATCTTTTGCGAGGAGGTTGAGGCTAGACGCTGAAGAGCTACCCGACTTCACGGTTACGCTCCCATCTAAGGAAAGGGTTCGATGCACTCGCTACTACCGAGGAGCCACTATCAGAATCAGAGGGGAAGACTTTCCAGTCACTTGTATTGAGTTTAGAGACTTTGGGATTTGACGTGATATTCGGGATGAATTGGTTGGAGCGGCACAAGGGTCGCATCCTCTGCGCCGAGCACAGACTGCTACTCAGGAGTCCATCTGGGGTTACAATATCATACTGCCAGAGGCCCAGAGAGCCTTCAACCAAAATCATATCAGCTATGGCAATGTATAAGGAGTTGAGGAGGAAGGAAGAGGTATATCTTTGCTATGTCCAGGACATAGAGAGAGACCCTGAGTTCGACCCCGACTTACCGCTAGTGTCGGAGTTCCCCGATCTCTTTCCTCGGGAACTGCCCGGCATGCCACCACCTTGGGAGGTAGAGTTCAGGATCGATCTTCTGCCAGGCACATGACCTATAGCCAAGGCGCCTTACCGCATTGCTCCGGCTGAGATGAACGAATTAAAAGAACAGCTGAGAGACCTGCTTGACAAAGGGTTTGTGCGGCCTAGTGTTTCACCATGGGGAGCACCAGTCCTCTTCGTGAAGAAGAAGGATGGCAGCCTCCGCCTTTGCATCGACTACAGAGAGTTGAATGCAGTGACCGTGAAGAACAAATACCCACTACCACACATTGACGATTTATTCGATCAGTTGAAGGGGGCATCAGTGTTTTCTAAAATTGATCTCAGATCAGGGTACCACTAGATAGCCATCAGAGAGGGTGACATCGAGAAGACGGCATTCCGGACTCGATACGGCCACTACGAATTTACAGTGATGCCGTTCGGTTTGTCAAACGCACCGGCTAAGTTCATGGATCTGATGAACAGGTTGTTTAGAGAGCAGTTAGACAATTCAGTTGTAGTGTTCATCGATGACATACTCATATATTCAAAATCAAGAGCTGAGCATGAGAAGCATCTGAGGAGGGTATTAGAGATACTGAGGGAGAATCATTTGTATGCAAAATTTTCTAAGTGCGAGTTTTGGCTAGACCGGGTCTCTTTCCTTGGTCATGTCATCTCGGATGCTGGGATCTCTGTAGATCCAGCGAAGATCGATGCATTACGTACCTGGCCTAGACCGAAGACAGTTACCGACATCAGGAGCTTTCTCGGTTTGGCAGGATACTACCGCTGATTCGTGAAGAACTTCTCCAAAGTCGCTAAGCCGATGACTAATTTGATGAAGAAAGATGCGCCATTTGTATGGACTTGACTGCGAGAGTTCATTCCAGAGCTTGAAGGACTCACTGACCACTGCACCTGTCCTCACCATTCCGGACGGTACAGATGGCTTTGAGGTTTATTGTGATGCGTCCGGCAGAGGACTTGGTTGCGTACTCATGCAGCATGGCAAGGTGGTCGCTTATGCGTCACGCCAGCTGAAGAAACATGAGGAGAACTACCCACGCACGATTTAGAGTTGGGAGCTGTAGTCTTCGCCTTGAAGATATGGCGCCACTATCTATGCGGGGTTAGTGTGACGATCTACACCGATCACAAGAGTTTGAAATATATATTCACTCAGAAGGAGTTGAACATCAGACAAAGGAGGTGGCTAGAATTTCTGAAAGACTACGATATTGACCTCCAGTACAAAGAAGGGAGGGCCAGTGTAGTAGCTGACGCCCTGAGCCGTCGAGCACACTCACTCCATTCGCTACTTGCTTCTTCTAGCTTGGTTGATAAGGTGCGAGATGCTCAGATGAGCGATGAGTACATGCGGGAAGTTAGACTGAAGCTGACAGAGGGTACCTTTGAGAGTCAGAAATACGACTTCTGACTTCATGACGATGATCTGATCAGACTTAAGGGCCGGTTATGCATACCACAGAGCAGCGCAGATCTGAAGGAGCGCATACTGAGAGAATCACACTGTTCTTCAGTTTCCATCCATCCGGGAGCCTCTAAGATGTACAAGGACATGAAGAGGTACTTTGGTGGTCGGGGATGAAGGCAGATGTTACCGAGTTCGTACTGAGCTGTCTCACATGCCAGAAGGTAAAATTCGAGCACCGACGACCGGGTGGAATGGTACAGTCGATGCCAGTTCTGGAGTGGAAGTTTCATGACATCTCCATGGACTTCGTGGTTGGACTCCCGCCTACCAGGGGAGGTCTGAACATGATATGGGTTGTGGTAGATCACCTTACCAAGGTAGCCCGATTCATTCCGATGAAGGATACCTGGAAGGTCACTAAGCTGGCAGAGCTATTTGATAAGGAGATCATGAGATTCCACGGGGTACCGAAGACCATAGTTTCTGACAGAGATACTAGATTCCTTTCGAGGTACTAGAGAGCTACACGAGAAGCGCTGGGTACAAAACTGAAGCTGAGTACCGCGTTCCATCCTCAGACAGATGGCCAGACTGAGCATACAATTCAGACACTCGAGGACATGCTGAGAGCATGTGCCTTAGACTTCCAGAGCAGTTGGATTGACAAGTTGCATCTGATCGAGTTCTCATACAATAATAGCTATCATGCTACGATCAAGATGGCACCTTTCCAAGCGTTGTACGGCAGACCATGTCGCACACCGCTCTGCTGGGATGAGTCGAGTGAGGCGGGCATTATAGGACCAGAATATTTAGAGCAGGTTTAGGCTGAGGTGTAGCAGATCAGAGAGAACATGAAAGCTGCTCAAGATAGGCAGAAGTCGTATGCTGATGTTCGACGACGAGACCTCGAGTTCGCCGTGGGCGACTGGGTATTTCTGCGAGTCTCACCCATGAAGGGTGTGTTTAGATTTGGACAGAAGGGCAAACTGAGCCCGAAATTTGTAGGTCCTTATGAGTTTACGGAGCGGGTGGGCCCAGTTGCTTACAGGTTGAATCTTCCTACTGAGCTGGGTAAAGTGCACGATGTTTTCCATGTTTCACAGCTTAAGAAATACATGCACCACCCCTCCCATGTTTTAGAGCCTGAGAGATTATCCTTAGAGCCGACTATGAGATCTGTGGAGACCCCTTAGAGGATCTTGGATACTAAGACTAGCGACACTCGCCATAAGTCTGTGCGACTGGTGAAGGTTCTCTGGTTAACCAGGACGCTGAAGAGGCCACGTGGGAGTTAGAGGATAAGATGAGGGAGAAGTACCCTTCGTTATTCACCGACTAGATCGTCTGTATAGGGTACGGGGCGTACCCCTTTTTAAGGGGGGTAGAGCTTCCTTGCTTTTGAGTATGTAAACGAACAATCACGTTGTGCTGTTTGTCGTTTATTTGAGTTTGTGTAAGATATGTTGTGCATTGCACTTGTGGTTAGACTGAGATATGTATGGTACTCGTGTATTGTACCTTGTGACAGACCGTTTGAGTCTGATGGTGTGAGTATGTGAATATAATTTTTAGTATGGAGTTATCTGAGTGTTACGAATGATATAACGTATATGTGAACTTTGAGGGCAAAGTTCCTTTTTAAGGGGGGTAGATTGAAATACCCCAAACCTTAGTTTATTAATTAAACACCCAATTATGAGATAAGAAGGCTATTACATGCCTTATAAGTGTTAGAAAAATGTTAGAACAATAAATTACAAGAAAAAGTGCCTTAAGAACAATTGGGGCAAAATAGTGCCTTAAGAGCACAAACAAAGTATATAATTGCTAATAAGTTCCCAAATGACTTCATTTAGCATATTAAGCCATAAAGAATGATTAGAAATAAAGGATCAAAGGTATAGGGCAAAAACATGCCTTAAGACCCCTTAGGGCAAAAATGTGCTCTAAGAGTCCCTAGAGCACATGGGTCACTAATTAAGGACTAAAATGAATTCCTAAGATCAATTTCTAAGCTAAGATCATAATAAAACAATTAGCAAAGAAAACGGAGCTCAAAAACATGCTCTAACGCAAAATGTACACAAAAATGCCTTAAAGCACGTTTTTGTGTATAACCTCAAAATTATGAGTGTTAAGCACTTTAGGGATTGGATTACATTCTTTAAATTGTTTTAGGGTCAGGATAAACCATATTAGAAATTCTAATTCAAGAAAAAATGAATAAAATCACAATTATGCACTAATGATGAATAGTGACCTAATTAGTGACTAATTAAGCCTTAAGTCTTCTTGATTAGTAAATGGCCAAACAAAACCCTAATGTTAAAGGGGGTGGCCGGTTTTTAAGAGGCATGAGTCACCATATGACTCAACTCATTTTAATAAGGAGGAAGGGTAATTAAGTAAGTAAAATATATTAACACTATTCACTCTCTTATAAGACATTATCTTATTAACACTCTCTCTCATGCTCTCCTATTCATCTTGCAAAACAAGAATTTCTTCCTCTTCTCCATAGCTAATGGCGATTTCATGAAGCCCTCCCCCTCTTGATTTTCTTTTGCTCACTCAAGACTCATTCTTGCTCCAAATCCATAACAAAACACACCATTTCTTAGTTAGAGCAAGACCTCTCTTTCTACCCTTTCAAATCCTCAAAAACTCCAAGTTCATTCCATGGAGAAACTCCATTAATGGAGGAAATGCTCAAGCTTCAAGTCTTTTGGTCTCTTCTCTTCATTTAAGGTAAGAAAGTATAAAGAAAATCAACTTCCCTCTTATTTCTATACATGGCCGAAAATGTATACTCATAAGGCCTTGTTTTAATCTTGCCCTAGCTCTTATTTAACCATTCAAAGACTTGTGGAGGTTACATTGCTTCATTACCCAAGTCTACCTTAAGACTTCAAGATAAATCATCCATCTGAAGCTTTAAAATACTTTATTTTAACCTAGAATGAATCTTATGAAATTAGGGTTAGTTCTTAGTGTTTATTGTTCCATTTAATCGTTGATTAGAACATTGATAACAGGAACTAAGCACATTGCCGAAAATCAAGAAAAGGAAACCCTAAGGAGAAAGTGTGTGAAACTTGAGGAAGAACAAGGTAAATCACTTACCTTGGGGTGGTTTATTGTTTTAAGGGATGAGTTTAGTTTAATGCTAATTGTAGCTTAAAGAAAACCCTAAGAAATGAACTATGAGACTTAGGAGGAACAATGTGATTACACTTGTGAAATTTGGATTAAAGAGCCAATGGTAAAATGAGTTAGCAAAATGAAGGTGTGAATGATTATAAGAACATTTATATCCATTATGAATTGTTGAGTGTATTCGCAGGTTGAAGGCATATATATTGTGGGAAATTCAGTGTTTATATTAAGTCATTTAAGGGCCTAAGAGCCAAGTCATTTAAGGGCCTAAGTGCCATGCAATTTAAGTTTATGCACTATATTGTGTTGTGTGTTATTTGAGTATGTTTTGGTGTTGTAAATGTGTGTTGAACATTTGAATACTAGTGGTTGTTTAAGAGATGAAAACCTATGGGTTTGGGAATGAAGAAATAGAAAAGAAACCACGGCGAAATTGAAGTAGAAACTAGATGACTTGAGTGTTAAGTGAGTTAGGAGTCTTGAGGGTTTAACTAGTCAAAAGAAACAACAATATGTTCTTAAGAGTTTAGAAAATGACCTAGGGTGTCTAAGTGTCTTTTGAAACCAATTTGAAGGGGTAATATCATTAGATATAACTTAGGAGAAGAAGTAATGTCAAGGGATATAACTTGTGTAAAAATGATGTATGCATATTAGGGTTGCATTAGGATAAGACTTGAGAAGAGTGAGTATAAGGAGTGGGTAATGTCTTAGAAATGGTTAGAAATGCATTTGAGAATGAAAGTTTCAATATGAGTGGTATAATGGGTATAGAAGTGAGAAAGATGATATAAGGTGCTAACTTGACTAATAATGTGAGTGAAAAGAGTTAGAAGTCAATATAAGTGAAATAAATGAGTTAGAAATGAATGAGAGCAATATTGCACCTTAGAAGTTTAAGAACATAGTGATAAGTGTTAAGAAAAGAGGGTGATCATGGGTACAAAAATGACCTAGAATAAGTGTTGAATTGATCAAAGAACTAGGTGGATTTTAAGTGTCAAAATGGTTTACGAATATGTCATTATGCATGGGGAAAAGTTAGGGGACCAATGAGTGGGGATAACAAGTCAAAATGGCATCTCAAAATGTAGGGTTTAAAATGTTAAAGAGTGGTCCGGGACCTCACCCATGGATCTAGTCCCGACCACCCCTAAAAATCATGCCGAGAGTTCATCCAAGAGTTGGTCCAGGACTGTAGATAGGGTACAAGTCCCGGACCACCCCTTAAAACACCCCCGAGAGCAAACTCATGTAGTGGTCCGGGACCATAGGTCCGGACCTAGTCCCGGACCAGTTCAAAATTGTAACAAATGTTAGTTTTTCAAGGTCTAATGAATGGGAACGATTGGGGAGGCTAATATAAGATGTTTAAGGGTTGTTTGGTGATGTTTAAGGGTCATTAAATGTATGGGAAAGTGTAAGAAAAATGATGAGAAATGATTAGTTAAGGAGTTAAGTTAAGTTACGAAGGTTTATGGTTTATTAAACGGGGATCATTAGTAAGTTAGTAAGCTAAGTTAATGAAAGTAATTAATCACCAAATTGAATGAATGTGATATTATTTGAGAATACGGATTCCGGTGGAGATTAGACGAACAACATCCGACGGTGAACGGTACGGTTCCTCGTAACCTACTTGCTAACGAGGTGTCCCTCGACTTGTGTGCTAGTTGCTTATGTGTTATCACTAAACATGATAAAGCATGCAACCGGATTATTATGTCATTGTGTGTGTGTCCTTCTTTACACTAACACACTTGGTTGAGATCATTTACTAACTAAACTTGGTAAACCTTGGAATGAGTTAAGAATACACTTTTATGTTGGTTGGTTAATACCCGAGAAGTTTTAACCGACACTTCGTCCTTGTGACTTTCTACTAACTGGAACTTGGGGGGGTGAGAGAAATCCCGGACTGACTCGGGTCATGCATGCTAAGGAAATAGGGGGTCGGTATCTGAATCAGATCCGACTTCCGCTTGAGGACATGTCTACGGACTTGTAGCCTAGAGTCGGTTGTCGACTCAGCCACCTTGGGTTACACAACTCAAGGTGGGAGGCAGTTAAGATGGTGCGGTAGGATCACCTAAATCCTAAATTTTAAGATAAGATTGTTTATTCAACCAATGGAGTTTATAACTCATTGGCTAGGGTTACTTTGACCCAACAAAAATAAACATGAGATGAGGAAAACCCGGTTCTAATTTAAAGGACGGTTGCTATATTAAGATTAAGATGAGGACTAAGTTTGAGGTAAGATAAGTTGTGACTGAGATTAAGAGATGGTAACATTGAGGAGTTAAATTGCTAACTCACTAAGGGAACACTTTTAAGTCGTTCAATGTGTGTGGACTATATTTGTTCATAAGTGATTGTTGTTTTATTGCACTTCCTGTGTATGATGTGTTTTAATCAACTTCATGCTATCGACAATTAGTCGTCGTAGCCCCTTTATATTGGGGGCTACGAGTGAACTGTACCAATAAAGGTGCTGACCCCTTCGGGGGCTGCTGTTTATTGTGCAGGTAAGAGGCCTCAGAGGACCCACCACGAGAGTAGGAGTGGGTAGATTAGGAGGGTGTTCATTTTGAGAACGGGTTGTGCTTGTACACCCGTCTTTTGATATTTTGAGACTAAGAAACTTGTTAGACTTGAGATACTTAGAACTCATTGGTATTTTGGTAATTGTTGTATATATTTATGTTTCGGTACATTCTAGTTAATCAGACCGTAGCAAGGTGCTGGGTTGTTTATGATTTCCGCTGCGATTGGATTAAGCGTGTTGGTAAGTTGCGATACTCACGACTGTCATTGTACGGGGTGTTACACTCACCTAGGTCCAAACCGAGAGATACAGGAGTGATAAACTGGCTACAACTGAAATCTAAAGAAGCCAGGCCCTAAACAATTTTATGATTTCATGAAGTTGTGAGTAAATCTGAAACCAAGAATTGGGACCGAAGACTTGGAGGAACAAAAAAAAACCGGTGGTGTTGGCACCTTGTTCGAATCAAAAGTGAAGGGGTTTAATGATCAGCTGCAATGACGATGATGGCCCTCTCTCTAATCCGGTCCTGTTAAAGACTGAATCAGGTCTTCCCTTCTTTCTTGATCCCAAATACAACAGTGAACTGTGATTTGTTTCTCTAGCACTCTGGGATTCTGTTTCTTTTCTTTCTCTCCCAGCGTGTGTATATATTATGTATCTGTCAATCCATCCTTCCGTGTACTACTACCACTGATAATTATGAAGAGAGGGAGTGAAGTTAAAGCTGGAGCTTGAATATGCAAGTTTCTGCATAGAATGTGAATCTGGAAAAAAAATTAGAGGGCTAAACCCACCCTTTTGAAGTCTATTCAGGTTGCAACTCATACGAACGTTTTTATATGACGTCGATTTAGTCTTTTATTTCTGTTGGTAAAATAATCGTAGAGAGGAACAAGAATTCTATGGTTTCGATTGTAAGTGTCATATTTTGACATTTGAACCTTAATATTAAATATGGAGTCTATTCCTTCTTGTGAATATGACCGACAAGAGTAGTGGTGAAATTCTATTAGAGTTTTTGGATTAATAGGTTATGGTTGAACAGAAGTAAATTAACGTGAAGAAACTATAATCTCTAAATTTTGTATAAAAAGAAAACAATTGGCAAAAGCAAATCCTAATTCCAACACGTCATCTTAGGGGTGATCGGTTGACTTGGGTATTTTAGTGCGTAGTTGCTAAATTGTGGATCTGATTATATTATGTGGTAAACTACTACTAATCTGGTATTTATGGTACTAATTTTGAGGGAGTCAAGTAATCCAGTATAATTAAGCTAAAAACCCAAATGTTAAGTTTTGCATTTGATGCGTGGGTTTGGAATTTCAGTTGTGCGGAAGTATTATCTTAATTTGGAGGTTTATTGCTAATTTGGTAAATCACATAAGTTAGTTCTATGTATTAAAATATTGTGGATTAGGAAGTTTAGATTTGAACTATAAAATAAGTTGGATTAAAAGAAAGAATGAATAATGAATTAGTAATTTGGTTAAAAAGAAATTTAGATTTGGGTTTTAAAGTATGTAATGAAGTTTGAGGAATTCAGATGAGTTAAATAAAGTTAAATGGTTTAAATGAGGGCTTGGAACTTAGGTTGAGTACACAATATGTGGACCTAAATTACAGGTGGAAATTAAATTATCATGTTTGTAAAACTTGAGGGGATATGGTGCTAAGAAAGAAAACCGGGTAATATGGACTGTTAAGGTTTTGAGGACTAATGGTTAGCAGCCGGTGATTTTAGTCGATTGTGCATCGGTTTTGTTATGTAATATGTTAAGTGGTAATGAAACTAGAAAGATAAATTAAATATGAAAATCTCGACAATATTGGTGGCCTGAGTGGGTTGTTAATTAATTATATAGTGTGTTAAATTATGGTGAAGTAGATGGGATGAATAACTTTTTATAAATTGGTTAGGTGATGGATTAAAATAATTAAGGAATTGTTCTATAAGATCGGTATTAACTCATAAATATTAAGGTTAATATTAATCATAAGAGAACCGAGATATATATGTATATATATATACATAGTGGGTTAACATTGAAATTTATGGGACTATATATATAGGTGTACAAATACGTAGTTGTATATATAGTTGGAGGATTTAAACAGTTGATCTAAAGGCTTAGAATTATATAATGGTGGTTGGATTATAGAGTTGGAGTTATTGGAGGATTGGTATAATGTTATTAATAACAACAATAACTATAAGAACAAGTGTGTCCCTATAAATAGACCAAGCCTAAATTATTACTCAAAGGTTAAGTGGATACAGGTCACTTAGTATGACATTTAATTCAAATGGAGTATACATATATGTGTATGAATGTACAATCAAAGGATTGTGACTTTAGTTAATAGAGTAAGGGGTTTAATGTAACATTGGTATTACATTGGAATTGTCCAGAACATGCATGTATACGTATATATACAAGAATACATAGTTAATACGTTAAACTAGAAGAACTGTACAGAGGAGAAACATATCATATATAGTAAGGAGTTAACTCAAGAGGATTAACATAGGGACTCGTTAAGTATGAGACTATGTAGTACAACATTAAGAGAGAGAACTTCATTATACTATATTCAGTATAAAGAACCTTAAGGCGTTGGAAGTTGAATTGTGAAACTGCATAATATAGTGGTAAATTAAGTTGAGATAATTAACTTAATTAACTCCGTATGGAGTACCGCATGGAAAACCTAATTGATAATTTACGATTAATCAATGGGGTTAACTAGGAAGGGTTGTAGTCATACGAAATACAGAATAGTGCGTGAAATTATATGTAACACCCCTACCGCTAATACCGTCATTACCTTACATTTACTTACCTTTGCAGCGGAATTTACATGCTCAACGGTGGGTGTACAATGCCGTTAGTCACCCTCGTGACTAATAAAGCTACACACAATACTACATACTATCGGTCTGATGAACTCATACACCGAGTATACTACATAAATACATCACCTTTCATTCCTTAATCAATTCAGATACATACGCATACTCAATAAATTACTATACCGAGACTACTACAATACATTCCATTCCTTTACCAATCCCAATACATATACAAGCTTCAATCCAATACCGTACTATGCTATACCGAGTCTCGAGTATAATCCTCAATTGCCGATACAATTCGGTCTTACAACTTCACAATACAATACATATACAATTTCATTACTCAACTACCCATGCTTAAGTAGCAACCCCGTCCTACTCTTGAACGGTGGTCAGCTTCTTTGTACCTGTAAATAAAAACGGGCCCCTGAGGGGGTCAGCGAATTGCTGGCATGAAATTTGCATGACCCGAGTGCTAACCGGGGCACGCCGACTACTTGGTCGAATACATGGGATTCATTTTCATGCATACATACTTACTACTACTACATCATTACATACAATCAATAATACTTACATACCTACACAAGGATTCAATAGCTAAGGGGAGGACAATACATCAGTCGCCCATTCATGTTAGTACTTATTTAACCGGTTCAACCGGATGTTTCTACTTATACACTCGAGGTTACTATGCTCATACTCTACTCATTACTTGTTCTCACATTACTCGTACTTCGCTCGTTACTCTACTCGTACTTTGTTCAATACTCGTTGCTTACTTATACTTATTCATTACACCCTACTCATTACGTTACTCGTACATGTTCATTACTCCATACTGATTACTTCTCTCGTACCTACTCATTACTCAATGCTCATTACTTACTCATACATACTCTTACTCATTACTCACTACATACTCGTACATACTCTTACTCTTTACTCGTTACTTACTCGTACATACTCTTACTCAATACTCCTTACTTACTCGTACATACTCTTACTCAATACTCCTTACTTACAGCCTCTGGGCGGAGTCATACTCAAGACTCGCCACTGGGCTTACAAATACGAGTCTTACTTCCCGGGTTACGATCCTACTCTGGATCTAGCCTGGTGGGAAGGTTCGACCATACTACGGAACTATACACTTAGTTCCTCAAATACTCATGTATACTCCATTTCCCAAGGCTCCTCTCTTGGAGTTATTTTTCAATCTCACAGATTGGCCTAGAAGAATCTCTCTCGATATCCTCTACTAGCTTAGGGAATTACCAATGTCTACTAATCTCAGGTTTAAGGGTTTCCCCAACGCATCGATTACTCTCATGTTCGGGACATCGTTTGTACTAGTCGGGTCCTCTTATTGTGGGTCGACTATTTCACTAAGGGGTTTGGAGGTCCCTTATCATTCTTTACTTCTCAAGTTCATATCTTTGAATTCCCATTATTCCTCTAATTAGAGGTTACTTATATACTCCCACTAGTCTTTGGTTGTGGGTTATTTATTTCGGTTCTCTAACCGTTATCGGGAACTTACTAGTCCCGTACATTCTCTCACGTTCTGGTGAGTTCGTTTGTTTACTTAATTCGTTCTTCTTGGTTAGATTGTTTTCATGTAGTTCCATGATTTCACAGTTTGCGTATCAACTCTATCTATGAGTCACAAGTCAAGCATTACTACTCTATGGTTCGGTTCCTAACACTAAGTTAGACCAAACAATCATGCAAGTATGGTTAGATCATACAACATGCACCAAGATATACAATCAAGCATATAGAACATTTTTCATGCTTTATCTTGATTAAGTCGGCACATAAGCACACAACACACAAATCAGTGTAACTCGGTTAGGACTCAGGGCATGAGAAAATCATACCTTTCACCGGGGTTAGCTTTACCGTGTGTTCCCTCGTTCCTTGGTTCACACTTGTTCCACTGATAACATTCAAATGTTTTATTAACATCAAGACTTACGGTATACAAAATTAGTATCCCCATACTTAACCCCATTATCCCGGTCCATACTTACTAATTCATACTTATACAATTTCATTCTCATTCTTTACTTACTTCTCACTCTTACTCTAGCTTGTTCTTACTTCTAATGACCCTTAATCATCATTAATTAAGTTCTACTCATCTTATATACTCATCCCCATTCACTTCCCTAACTTATAGCCCATTTAAATAACTTACGGGTGTATTTTGGTGTTGGTCCGGACCTTGTCCGGGTCCTTAGTCCCGGACCAACACAGATCACAACTCTCGAATCGTTTTTTGTTATGGTCCGGGACCTTATACATAAGGTAAGTTCCGGACCATAAGCTGCCTCTAATCTTGAACTTATTTTCACTATGGTCCGGGACTTCATACATAGGCTAAGTCCCGGACCAGGGCATTATGGCAACTCTCGGTTTATTTTGACAGGATGGTCCGGGACCTTATACAAGGCTTAAGTCCTGGACCATCTCTAGTCTGTTACGAAATGCAAATCTTTTCATGCTCTGTTTCATTCTTTCTTTGCTCAATCTATCCTCCATGATTCCCACACTCAATCCTTCTTGTTTCTAACATGTTTTATAGCTTATTTAGCATCTAACCTACCTTACTCCATCACAAAAATCAAATTTCTCAACCTACTGATAAGTTACACACTCTGTCAATTTTGTTTTCTTTCATCTGTTGCAGTTCATCGAGCTGCTGCTATTGCTTCTGTTTCATTTTCTTTCTTAATCAACAATGGCTACCAGCTTCTAAGTAAAATAGTTTCCTCTCTAAATTTTGACATGGTACCCCCTAAAACTTAAGGTTTTCATCACATTTATTTGCTCACACAACCAAACACATTCAACCTGCTCAGTTTATACTTACATATGCTTTGACAGTTTATATGTATATATGCATCAGACAACTCAACGTTGTCTCCAGTAGCTCATTTCTTTGTTTTCAATAGATTCTAACTTATCAATGCAGTCAATGCCTTATACTCATTCACCCACGGTTACATTGGTTTTACATTTGCTCAAAGCAATATTTTTACTCATACATACACATTAGACAAGGTTTGTACAGAGGCATTACCTCACGTTTCTTGTTTTCTTTTCTCTTCTCTTCTTCTTCCTTCCTTGCTCTCCTTTTCTTCTTATTCTGTTCCCTTGCTTCTTGTTTTTAGTTAGCACAAGCTTGAGCTTCTAAAGAAGTTTTGTGCAGTAGGATGAAATACCAAAACAGGCTGACAAGGAGAATGGAACTCAACGTGGGTTTTTTTTTGTAACAAAAGGGATGGAAAAAGAAAAAAGAGTTGGAGTTCTTTCTTACCTTAGAATATGAAGAAGAAGATGGAATTCCAAATGGTGACTCTCAAGCTCCAAAACCCATTACACCCATGAAAATGAAATTGGTTGTTTTTGGATTTTGAAAGGTGGAGATTGTTCTCCTAAATGAGAGGATTCCAACGGTATGGTTTTTGTGGGATTTGGACAAGTATAAGGGGGTTAACAGAGAGGAGAAGTGGAGCTTCCATGGTGTTTTCTCAATCGCCATGTTTGGCTTCAGTAGGAAGAAAAGAAATCAGAGATAGGAGGGAGTACGTGAGAGAATAGAAATTAGGGGAGAGAGAGTGTACTAGGTAAGGGTGTTGTACTTTTGGCTTCTATTTTTCTTTCCTTCTTTATTAGTGTGTGAGTGTGAGAGGGGGCAGCCCAAAATCGGTCACACTTACCCAAACCTACAGATTTTTAAATCTCATTTGCAAGTGGGACACACAAGCGTTACTTATTTACATTGTCGCCCCACAACTTCCCATTTTTTGACAGTTTTACTAATCGGTACCCGTTTTTCGGAATTTTCTTGTTTAATTAATTTTATTGGTTCTATACCTTCATTAATATTTATTAATGAATATTTAATTAATTATAATTATTACGGGTCTATTTAACCCATTTAAAATCACGTTTTCTCGGTTTCCTCGAATAACGCGCTTTTGAAAATTCGTTTGTGTTTTTAATCCGTTTTAAGGATCTATTTTCTTCGGGAATCGTTCCCGTACATCGATTAGGCATGAATAAGCCTTAGGAATCCTTGTAATACTCTAACCGAGGTCTCGTACCTCCTATGGTTATATAACGCTTATTGTAGTGTTTTTCGTTTTTAAAGCGTTTACTCATTTCTTTTGGATTTATTTTCTTCACCCAAAATTACTTAGGCGCTATCAGGCCCATAAATACCATGTTAGAATAATTTAAACACCATAATTAAGTTCGGGGTATTTCAATCTACCCCCTTAAAGAACTTTGCCCTCAAAGTTGGTGCATCTAATATTGTTGCTCATACGAATATTCTATGCTAAGGTCGTAATATCAACATAACCTTGCAGACTCCAAAGGTCTGACTCGATGTGTAGAACACATCCATACAACATGTCACTGCATGCATAGCAACCAAAAATATCCGTTTTACTTCTCTCCAAGGGGGTCCATCCGAAGACAATTAGGTACCATCCTCCCCTAAGTCGAGTGATCCCTCAGGTACCGGTCACGTTTGAACACTTACGCTTTCTGGTTCACGGCCGTCATGACATTGAGCACTTACGCTTTCTGGCTCTACGGTCCTTTGGTTCTGATCAAATTCATTTGCACATATAGAGATCCTTAGGCACTTTACTCAGACTTCGGGACTACGCTGTCCCAGTGCCCTTGGAAAAATACAAAACACACACTACAAACGTCCTACCGGTCACTTAGTACCGTTGCTCGTCCGTTGTAGTGTTTCAAAACTAATCATCACTTCCACTGACTCACAACTAGCTTTACCTCCATGGTTTCAACCGGATACCCGTGCCTAGTCATGGAAGATCCACTAGCGCCCGTGGGAGCGGTTTCAAAACCGATCCTCGTTCTCAAGTTTGAAGAAAATCATTGTACCAAAATAGTTTTGGGAATTCGTTTTGAAAACTTCATACAACTCTGAATTCCAGTTTATGGTAGTGATACCTATTACTAGCGTTATTATTCGTGACCACTTATGGGGAGCTTCAAAAGTCCTTCAACCCCGATGTGATCAGCATCGGTGTTGAACTATCCATCCACCCTAATTTGTGTTCGGTTTCACTTGATCACTAGCAAATCAAGTTCCACCTCCCACCTCAATTCACACAGTCGGATAGTCAAACATTATTTCGTTTTCTATCTTTTTATCTTTCTACTCATAATCATACACATACATTTTCCCATTTCTAGAATACACTTACTCACATACTAATCGTCTCGTCAATTACTACTACATTACTTCCAACTACTATACTTAGGAAATTCATGGGTACGATTCCCAATTAATTTTTCTATACTCCAATTGTACTCATCAAATACATCGGTTTCACCGATTTATACTCGTCATATCACACATACATACTCATGTCTAATCCCAAATACGGGGTTCTCATTCCCCAGGAGTTTTTCTACTCCTCTACCCTTGTATACTCACACCGGAGTTACAAGTTAATCCATTTTATCTCAATGGTATTCGCATCTCCAGTGCGAAATAACCTTAACTACACGATGAGTGGATATAAGTGTCTATGTGACACAAGTACCAATCATCAAAACAAATCCTTTTGCGCTATGCGCATTGCAGTTTACGCATTTATTATGTAAAACATGCACTTTGCGGTTTTCGCTCTACCCCCCTTAAAAGGGATTACGCCCGCGTAATCTACCATGTGTGAACATTGGACATTGGTCAAGGCGTTCCGTCGTCATGGAGTGTTTTAACTTCCATGCGGTCTATTATACAATGTTCCTTGATCAAAGGGTCTTGACCATATTACCGGTTAGTGCCTGTATCAAGGATTTTCATCGGAGTTATTCAACTCTTAACCGGGTTCGGTTCTAGCCTAAATGGCTTTAAGGCATTGCTGATTAACCTTTATTCACTAGGTGTATTTCTCTTAGAATTCTGGGCCCATTAGCTTCTGCTGCGCGACCCTGATAATTTGGGTTATTCGCCCTTCTTGTTATCCTGAGTGTGTTATACATTACGCTTTTATCCCTTTGTATTTGGGAATAAGGTTCATCCCATCAAGTGTAGTATTCTTTTACCGTACGCGAATTCAATGAGTTTCGACTTTTCTATCCCGTTCTTTCGATATCTATTATACATACTGTTGTGTTCGCCCGCGATTATTCACTGGGTTCCTCCGACTTATTGTCGGTTGAGGTTGAACCACTACTTAATTGTGGAGCTTCCTCTATGTCAGTGACTTCTGAACTATGCCATTACTGATTCTGTGCGAATGCTTTACTTGTATTACCTACGTATACATCTTTCCATATTCCTAGCTTTCCCACTAGATCATTACTACACAAATGCAATACCAAAACACTCAGTCATACAGAGTGCAGAGGCGTAAATGCTTGGCAGTTAATCTCTAATGTGATCGCAATAGGAATGAACATTACTCCCTTTCTTCATCATTGGTGTAGATTCCTGGCTTGATGTCAGGTCTGTCTACCATTTCCTATTTAACAAATCCATAACATTGTGATTACTGGGGTACACTGGTCGCTTACTGCGCGACATGTTCGTATTTGTCTACGACCTTAGTTTCCATGGCATCCGCTATCTCATTAGCTTCTGCTCATGTGTTTTTACCACGTAAATAGTGGGTCGCCATTTACTTGGCTGATTATAGAATATAACATTCTCCTTGTTTCTAAGTTCCTTGAGCGTTATTGGCTTATTAACCGACTGCTCTTTTGGTTTCTGACAAATGCTATTAGTGCTTCCTTTGGTTTCATTTATTCTAGTTACCGCTTGGCGGTAATCATTTGTTTAGGCTTCACTACCTTGGTAGTTCTGATAGGGATGTACCTTCAGACATTCACTGATGGTATCTCCTTCTTGGAAATCCATGTGTTCACCGCTCTAGCGGTCTCACGTTAGTGAGGTGTTTCCTTGCTCGTTATTCGTCAAACAGTTTACTCATGTTATTGCTGGTGATTCTCCTTATGATTCTCTTTAGGTTTTGCAACCTTTTGGGGTCTACGTATTGTAGTAGATTCATGGCTTACTAGTCACGTTGCCTCGAGCTTTGCTCGTCTTAGGCTATTCCCAAGTGGTTACCTCTCCGTATACCATCACTGGGTTGGAGGTGATAATGGGCTCCATTATAAAATCGTCACGTCACGCTTCCGTTTACTGGAGACCCTTTTAGTATCTTGGTATTGATCGGTACCATTTATTAATTTGGGGTATCCCCTGTCAAGTGGAATCCTTTCGGTGTTCTAACCGAGTGTTTGTTCAATTCTGGTGTTCTTATCCTGACATTTCGTTCAACTGTGTTGATTTGATACCCTTTATGGGTTGCTTCTGGGTGTTGTTGATCATGCCATTACATCTGGCTGATATTTATGAGCATGTCCAGTCTGTTGTCCTACCTTGCGGTTCTGGATTTAAGTTATCCCGTTTAGGGTTATAACGTCTCCCGTTCTTAGGGTAGACTGTTGAGATTTTCTTCTTGTTCTAGACCGGGTTTATTGTCCTCTTGGTGAAGAGTGATACTCCGGTTAATTGTGGTAGTTGTTCTGGGAATCCCATCCCGTTCATTAAACATTGGTGTGTTAACGTTAGGCATTTGCCTTACAGTGTTTAGTCTGGGTATTAATTCCAGCTAACATACTTCGTTTCAATATCCTTGTGGCATATCCAATGCCTTTGCTTCTTTATTTGTGCTTCTCACACTTTCTCGCTCTTAATTATCCTCCTGGAGTGAGTCTTGACTCCTTTATCCTTGTGAGCTTACCAGGGTTCCTTCGATCATTCGAGGTATTCAACTGTTTCGGTGCAGGTTTATCTTGTGGTCCGTAGTATGGAGTTGACTACTTCCCGTGTTTCGTACACCACTCGTATACATACGTGGGGTACCTTGTTGATACATTACCACTTACCCGACTATCTGTCAGGCCCACAAGCTCCTTCGGAGTGCGGTCGTCCCACATCCCATTTTGGGTACACTCGTGGTGCTCGTCACACGCCTAGGTGAAGTATTCTGTTGTCAACTCCTCTTGTATCATTTTATGATAAGTTACCGTAATTATTTAGTTTGGTTTTAAAATCTGCGGTTTTAAAGAAGATATTTGGGTTTTAAAAGAAGGGTTTTGAATTTTGAAAGAAATTCCCTCATGGCGTTGCCAAGTTGAGGTTTTGTCCAAGTCTAGCCTCTCGCTGACTGGTATAATCGTTGATACGATGGTCAGGCCGTTGGGCCCTTCCAAGGTTTTATCCTTTGGTTCTTAGGATTGGTGGTCCTATTGTTTGCTTTAACCTTCATGGTGGTATTCTAGTAAGTATTTGTTGGCTATTAGGAGCTTTCCAAAACAGCCTTGTTGTTGCTGCACTTGCCTTGGCAAGTGCGCAGGTACGTTGGTTTTTTGGTTTAGCATGTACCGGTTACGGTATTGTCTCTGTCCGTATTTGGTGGTTTTATTGGATCTTCCTTTGATCTCTTAATCTTAATGATCAACTTCCTGAGTGGCTTCTCAGAGTTCTTGACATGGTTGTCATTAATCCGGGTGTTTCCCGTTGTTGGAGTTCCCCGTTCGTTTAGCACGGTGTCCTTCTTGTTGTTGTCCGAGCTATAAGAATCAGACGTTGCAGCCCCTTGGCGTTGTAGCTTGGGCTATCCAACCTTGACAAATCCTTTGATAGGGTGTATGTTGATGGTGGTATTGTCAACCATTACTGTCCCGTAGACTCGTGTCTCGGGTTGGTTACTTTGCCCGTTCGCTTCGTTGCGCGTCGGTGCTTCTCTTTCTGCTGGCTAAGTGTGGTTCTCGCGACTGCAGAGCATGTCGCCCCATACTGCCGTAAATTCTATTATCCAGTGGTTAGGATGTTTGGTCTTCTGGCCACGAGTGTGGTTAGAGTCATTCGTTCGGAATGTGTCTCTGGGATTTGCAAACGGAATTTTTGATCTACTAAAACTATGAAAATAATCTAGAATTTAGTAAATAAAATAAACCTACGGGTTGCAAAACAAATCCCGGTCGTAATAGTAAAGTAAAATAAGCTACCGGGATGTCGAACCAAGGGACTAAACGAACTAGTCTAATCCTAGCGAAAGCTGTAGTTGTTGGGGGAAAATTGTCGATTAATAAAATAAAGAACAAGAGAAAATCAAACTGATATTCAAATAATAAAAGCGGAACTCCGGGTTCAGGTAGTGGATCCTAGTTAAATCCTACAGTTTTATTCCCAGTTGATTCGGGAAAAGAGTTCGGCAAATTCTTACAATTTCTATATGACTAAATCCTAGCCAATTAGAACTCCTCCGCATAGAACGCGATAAATTAAATCATGAACCTATCACTACAAATGCAGAGAGAATAAGCACAAGAATTTTAATCGCATCTGAAGGCTAAACTCATTAATCAGATAAAATTTTTTCCACAGACTAACAGATTATTTGACCTATCTATCAATTACCGATCAGTTCTTGACAGATTTCACAAGGCTATAAATAAATTAGCAATTTTTATTAATAGCTCATAGAAAATTTATAATCTGAAACAAACCCAATATAAATCCCAAATCAACTGATAATAATTCTGTAAAGTTTAACTATTTACAACTACCATCCCCCAGAGAAAAATCCCTTAGCCTAGCATATCTAGAGAAGAAATAAAAGGAGAGAGAGGTTTAGAAGTCATCTCCAAATTAATCTCAAGATTTGCTAGAAGTCAGGTTGAATGGACTAGTGAAAACGGAGCAGAAAATCTCTTCTTGATGTTGAAGAGGGTTCACGGCGCTGCGCTAGTCTTCCAAATGTCTCGTCTTGAAATCTGAATGTTGAATCCTGAATCGTGAATTGTGGATGAGTGGATCTCTCCAAAGTCTTCCATATTTATAAGTCTAATTGAAGACTCTTTGTTTGCTCCTTGATGACTCATTTTAATTTCCTTCGGTTTCGCGAAGTAAATGGAGGCCCTTCAGTTGATTCAGAATTTAAGTAACTCTTTCAATTTACTTCCGTCATCAATAAGTTATGGAAAACTCTAGAGTTACTATCTTCAACTAACTCCCTTCATCAATAACCTTTGGAGTTACTTTTTTATGTTTCCAATCTTCCCCCTTCTTCTTCTCAATCCTTTCACGGCAGTCTCGTAATATATATATAAATATATCACACCGGACACAACTTTGACAGGGTCCGAATTCTTCGTATGAGCTCCGATTTGTTCCCCGTTTGCGGCGTTGGAAAGCTCGTGAGGAGAACTATGCATTTTCACCATCATTTTCTGCTTTAAACATATAAATTGGCATCAGTTCTTGCCCAAAGTAAGAGTCATGAAAAGCATAGGATAAGTGTGAAAAAGCACATAAAAAGGTTGCATAAATAAGAATTTAGCACCAATAAAACCATATCAATTTCACACTTATCAAATCACCCCACACTTAGCCTTTTGCTTGTCCCCAAGCAAAACTCTCAAGCACAAGTAAAACCGAGCTAATGGAACTCAACAGGAAAGGAAGAGCACAGAAGAAAGGAATTGCTAGCTTAACCATTAAAGGGGGCAACACAGAAAATTCAAAACAATTTATTCGTTCCAAATCATGAAGTCATTCGGAGCTAACAAATGAGAAACGAAACCATAAGAGTCTTGCCTTTAACCTTGAGCCAATCCACCTTTTTCCTTCACAAACCATAGAAACGACAAGGGGCATGAAGTAAGATCATATTCCATCATACCTTTCAATGTCACATACTCTTGATCCATAAGAGAAATTAATCTGTACTTAGCTTAGCATTTACATAAATATTTCAATTAAAGCGCTTTCAATTTCTTTCACCACAGACTTTTCTCTCCACCCATGTAGCAGCTTTGGGTCAACTATCCCAGATCACAAGGACCTTAGGTAGCTAGGTGATAAAGCACCCTAAAGGACTTAATAACCAAGTGGACGAGGCCTGATTTTGGATCAGAATTAAAATTAGCATGCTTAGGATCAGCGGAGTACCTTGCCTTGTTCTTTTCCAACCATTTCAATCCAGTTCATTCCAAGGCTCAAAGCTAAAAGCAAGGTTCAGATGGAGAATATTCTCACTCGTTTCAGCACTTTCAAAACAAAGATTTCAATTTAGCAATTTAAAAACCAGAAAATTTTCAAAATTTTGCACCCCAAGATCAGCTAACAACAATTCCTCTAGGGCTTCCTTCCAAGTTGAGCAACCACAACTTAATTTTAACAAATGCAAGAGAAAGAGCTCAAAGACGCACAAAAAACAAGCGGCGAAGGAGCTTACCCCACCCCACACTTAGAGTGAAGCAATGTCCTCATTGCGTAGGAAGAATTAACATTGCACAAGCAATCCAACAGGGAAACAAAATCGCACACAACAGTTTAGAGGGGAGCATGAAAAATTGTTAAGAGAAGAAAAGGTAAGAATACTCCCCAGAGTCCGCTCAGGGTGTGTAGCAAGGCCAACCCCACACTTGAGTTCAGCTAAGCGCTGAAGTAAACAAGCTGATAATATTGTCTGCAAAGCCAGAAGAACTCAAGTGGAACCAAACAAAACCATCAGTAGAAAAATAAGAGCCAAGGCTCTTGCAGTAAGCATTGCACCCGCCAACACACCACAAACAAAAAAAAGAGCAAAATAAACACCTAAACTAAGAAAGGGAAAAGAGATACAAACCGGTGGGTTGCCTCCCACCAAGCTGCCCGGAGTTAGAGTCTCTGGCTAGACTTTCAATTCGTCATCCCGGGTCAAAAATAAAAGTTGACAATAGCGTCAACGAGAGAAAGAAGTGGACAACAATCAGTAGTAAACCACCTGGATCAAAACAAAATGTTACCTCGACAGATAAAGGATAAAATAAATACTCCACAAAACCTGGTGTTTGAGAAAGTATTGACAGTAACGGATCTCAAGCAGAAGACCAGGTGATGATTGTTGTTTTTCCTCAAATTGAAGGATGTAAACATCCTCCTTCTGTGGGTGAGGCTTAAAGAGACTGTGGTAATGGCAAAGTGGTGGTGGCTCGCCCCTTTCAAATTTAAGGATGTCAACATCCTTTTCGCTTAGGGCCAAGGGTGGTGAGGGAGGGTGACTTGATATTTCAACATGTTGCTCCACTACATTGTTCAAGATTGAATCCTGCTGTCGAAGAGTGATTTTGTGTAGGTAGTCTGGTTGATCCTCTAACCACAATTGATATTGTACTTCGAGACAGTCATCAAACTCGTGAGGTCCCCCACAATTTGAGCAATATATATCCTGTGAATAGGATGATTCGTGTTCGAATTGCTCCTCAACTCGCCTCATCTCTTCAATTTCGGGGCAATCTTCGAACTCGTGATTTCCCCCACACTGCGAGCAACACAAATCAGAGGAAAATAGATCAAAAGAACCAGAAGACTCTTGCTCCACTGCCCAAACATGAGTCTGTTCCATAGACTGCTCCATCCTTTTGTTGGCTAACTGCCTATAAAGTTCAGATGTCTCATCGTACGATCTTTTCAGTTCAACCAACAACTTGTACAACTCACTCGCCATTGCTTCATCGATTCCGATGTTTTCCATTGCTAGATGAGAAGGGAAGAAATAATGCCGGATAAGATTAGGAGCAAGTAGAGCATCCGGCCGCTTTGGCCGGATGAGATTAAGGGCTAGTAGAGCATCCGGCCGCCCTCGCCGAATGAAAATAGGATATAGGCAAAGCAAGACATCGCCTGAACGGCCGCTTGTGGTCGGTCAGAAGTACAAGAGGAGGGGGTAGAATTGTACTTAAGCATGTAAGATATGGCCGGGCACCGAAGGGGCCAGGCCCAAAAAACTATAAATAAGGGTGTACCCCCATAAGATAAGACACGCGATATTTGGCAATCAAACTCGCACTCGATTCAAACAGAGGCTCTCTCTCTCTCTCTCTCTCTACCCTTGTGAAACTCTGTGATCGAAACCAGGTAAGCGGGATAGAAGGCTAGACCGTGTCGCACACAAATAGATGTAACGCTGTGTAGGAATCAAATCCAGTTGTATTAGAATAGGGGAACTGTAACTGTTTCATTTGGCGCCGTCTGTGGGAAACGAACAGCAAGAAGCAACCACGAGACCACCTAGAAGCAGGGAAGTAATCTACGACGATTCATAGTGGAAATCCTAAAGTAACTAACGACGTTTCTTGCAGGATCAAAACACGGAAGATGGCTCCGAGGTCAAAGAAAGCACTGAAGAAAGTTACCGAGGAGAACGATCGCTCGAACAACCACTCCGAAGGAAGAATGAGTTCGGAGATGCCAGAGGCCATCTCCAAAAAAGACCTTGAAGACATGCTGAAAGGATTAGTCAGATCTATTGATGAAAAGATCGTAGAAGGAAATGAGACCTTGCAGCAAGAATTAATGCAAAGGGATGAAGAGTACCAAAGAAAATGGGACGAGATGACGGAAGCAATTGAGCAGCTGAAAAACAAAGACTCCAGAGGAAGCAATGGGGAAGAAAGTAAGGATAGAAAGCGCGATTCAGTTGTTGATGAGGAAGAGATGGAAGAGGATGATCAAATAGACATGAGCTTATATCCCTTCTCAGAACGGATAAGAAAGGCAAAACTCCCGCCACATTTCGTCGCTCCGACCATTGAAAAGTATGACGGGACTGGGGATCCTGCTCAGCATATCAAAAAATTCATGTTCGCCATGAACACTCAGGGGATCAGCTCCCTCGCTCTCTGCAATCTGTTCCCTGGAACGCTTTCAAAGAGAGCATTGGGATGGATCTCCACAAGGCCACCACAGTCCATCTCGAGCTTCAAGCAATTGACTGAAGACTTCCAGCAGTACTTTGCTGCAAGTAAAAGAGTTAAAAAAGAAACAATAGAACTGATGGATATCAAACAGCGAAAAGGAGAGACTGTGAAAGAGTATAGCGAGCGTTTTCATAAAAAGGTTGCGGAGATCGATGATGTTGATGAGAAGATTTTGATCAAAGCCTTTGGAAACGGCCTAGCCCAGCCTCGATTAGCGGGAAAGATTGCAACAAAGGCACCAAAGACTCATGGAGAATTAGCTGAAATGATCCATGATTTCTTAAAATCTGAGATAGCCGAGAACAAGGCTAAAGAGCTGGCTGATAGCTTCAAAACTACAGGGGTGCCAGAGAAGAAGGAAGGACTCGGGGGAAATGCCGGAAGAGGAGGCTCAAGGTACAAACCATATTACGGCAAGATGATCACCGGATCTTCCTCTCAGGGGACACAGCACCAGGGAGCAAAGACTGTTGTCTATATTGACCCAGGAAAATATGCCGCTGCAGTAAGAGAGGGTTACCTTCCTCCGCCGAGGAAGCCGCCGCAGGGAGAAATCCCAGTTGCATTCTGCGAATTCCATGGAAACCGCAGCCATCGGACTGTAAACTGTGCCACCCTGGCCAAAGAGCTCCGAGCCATTGAGGAAAACAAGAGGAAGGGAAAGCAACAGGCCGGAACGCAAAGACAGTATGGTGGCCAACAGAGCAACGCCCAGAATGTATCACAGGGGCGGCAGGAGGAGGAGGTTCATCCCAGGCTTAACCCTGGGAAATCGGTGGGTATGATAACAGGGCTGTTTTCGGAGGTAGGACCATTAACTCCTAGCGAGAGGAAAAGACACATTCACCAGGTGCATCAGGAGCTCCCAGAAAGGAAGGTTGCCAAGAAAGAAGGCTTCCCTCCAATTTTCTTCTCCGACGAAGATGAAGATGGAGTCCTATACCCACACAATGATCCACTTGTCATACGTGCACAAGTAAACGATCGAATGATGGAGGGAATCCTAATTGATAGTGGGGCCGGAGCAAATGTTATATCTGCCGAAGCAGTTAAAAAGCTGGAAGTGCCTGAGGACCAGATCAAGCCTTATTCGGCGGTCCTAGGAGGGTTTGTGGGAGGTGTCTCTACCACATCCTCCGGCAGTATAAGCTTCACAGTAACCTTAGGCCAAGGAGATGAAAGGAGAACAGAGAGGCTCACAGCTTTTATCGTACCGGGTCTTTCCGGATATAATATGTACCTCGGAAGACCGGGGATCAATGCTTTCAAGGCCATCCACAGCACTCATCATTTAAAACTAAAGTACTTAACCTCGAGTGGGAAGGTAGTCACGATAAGAGGAAGCCAAAAGATGGCCCGAATGTGTGAGGTCCGCATCATGGACAGCCTTCCTAGTGAACAGGTGGTTAAAACTGTGGGATCGGACAAGGAGTTCAAGGGAAAATTACTTCCCTCCTCACGATTGGACCAGGAAGAGGGAGAATGTCAAACAACCCAAGACCCCCCTAAAGAGGTACATTTAAAAACTGACCCTTCTAAATTTTTTAAAATAGGAACTGCGTTTAACAGTGGGGAGCAAACTCACTTAATGAGGTTCCTGGAAAAAAGAAGGACAACATTTGCTTGGAGCACAAACGAGATGCCTGGTATAGACCCAAGCGTTATCCGGCATGAGCTCAAGGTGGACCCAAAGCACCCGGCAGTCCGACAGAGGAAAAGAGTAATAGGGGAAGAAAGGGATTCAGCCGCCCGAGCCGAAGTCCAAAAACTCCTTAAAGCCGGGTTCATCAGGGAAGTAGCTTACCCGCGATGGCTGGCAAATGTTGTCATGGTGAAAAAGGCAAATGGAAAATGGAGAATGTGTGTAGACTTCACAGATTTAAATAAAGCATGTCCTAAGGATTTCTATCCTCTGCCGTCAATAGATAGATTGGTGGTCTCGACTGCCCAGAGTTCTGTGTTAAGTTTTCTAGATGCTTTCTCCGGCTATAACCAAATAAAAATGAAAGAAGAAGATTCGGAAAAAACTTCCTTCATTACTTCAGCCGGAACATTTTGTTACAAGGTGATGCCTTTCGGCCTAAAGAATGCAGGGGCTACTTTTCAGCGAATGATCGACAAGGTGTTTTGTCAGCAAATTGCCCGAAATGTGGAAGCTTATGTCGATGACATAGTTGTGAAAAGCCCGTCAAAGGAACAACACATGAAGGATTTGGAAGAAACATTTGATACCCTGGATAAATACCAAATTAAGCTAAATCCAGAAAAGTGTGTGTTCGGGGTAACCAAGGGGAAGTTTCTTGGCTTCATAGTGGGGCAACGAGGTATTGAGGTCGACCCGGAAAAAAGTCAGGCAATTCTCAACCTTTCTCCACCAAAAAATATCAAAGATGTTCAAGCTTTGAACGGCAGGCTCACGGCATTAAGCAGATTCTGCTCTAAGCTACAGGAAAAATCAATCCCATTCTTCAACATTCTGAGGAAGAACAGTAAATTCGAATGGGGACAAGAGTGTATAGAGGCATTTGAGAAGATCAAAGAAATGCTTCGGGATTTACCCAAATTAGGTGTACCCGCTCCAGGACAAGATCTATATCTTTATCTGTCCGCAACAGATTGGGCGGTTGCAGCTGTCTTAATCATGGAAGAGAAAAAGGAAATACCAGTCTACTATACAGGCAAAATCTTGAGCTCAACAGAAGGACGGTACACTAATATAGAAAAAGTCTTGTTCGCACTGGTAGTGGCATCAAGGAAACTACGACCCTACTTCCAGTCGCACCGAATTTTTGTCAGGACAAATTGGCCGCTCAAGCAAATCGCGAACAATCCAAATGCCTCCGGCCGGATGGTAAGCTGGACGGTAGAGCTGACACAATATGAGATACATTTCATGCCCAGAACGGCGATCAAAGCTCAGGCCTTAGCAGATTTCATAACAGAAACAAGTTTCGCAAAAAATAGGGAACAGACTCAGAACCCATATGTCATCTTGGTCGATGGAGCTCGATGCAAAAGTGGAGCAGGAGCCGGAATAGTGGTGCAAGCGCCGGATGGGCAAAGCTTGAATTACGCCTTCCGACTGAACTTTGACGTCACTAATAATGAGGCCGAATACGAAGCTCTTATCCAGGGTTTGGAAGTAGCCACAGCCCTAGGGGCGACAGGTTTCATAGAATGGATATCTTCCCTGTCTTCATACTTTTTTTTAAAAAAAAAAAATCTATATGAGATGATACTTATAAAAATATAACCTATTTTCTGACAGAGTTAGAGGTGTATTCGGACTCTATGTTGGTAACAAGACAAAGTGACAACATCTACGAAGTTAAGGAAGAGAAACTATGGAGATACTTGCTAAAAGTCCAAGAGCTAAAGGCGAATTTTCAAAAATGCGAATTAAAACATCTTCCTCGTGAAGAGAATGTCGAAGCTGATGCTTTGGCCAAGCTGGCAAGTATGGCCGAAAGGGTACCCAATGAAATATGGCTGGAAGTCAGAAATTCCCCAAGTATAGAAGGAGCTCAGGTGTTGGTGGTAGGGTCAGATGATCAAGGAGAATCTTGGATGACTCCGATTATAGATTACATACGGTATGGAAAACTGCCGGAAGAGAAAAGGAGGCCAGGATAGTAAAAAGGCGGGCTGCATCATTCTTTATTGAGGATAACCAGCTGTATAAACGCTCTTTCGCAAGACCGCTCTGAAATGTGTCACCATAGCTGAAGGAGCAGAGTTGTAAGAGAGATACATTGGACTCTGTGGAAATCACCAAGGAGAAAGAGCCACAACTCACAAAATCTTAAGACTGGGTATTTTGGCCAAAGATGATGGAATGCTGTAGGGAGTATATACAAAGATGCCGCAAGTGTCAAGAACATGGAAATAGGATACACACTCCTCCGGCGGAGCAAAAATCTATTCTATGTCCAATTCCTTTTGCTATGTGGGGGTTGGACATTGTGGGTCCATTCCCGGAAGCCTCACCAGGGAGGTTCAAATTTATCTATGTAGCCATCGACTACTTCACAAAGTGGGTTGAAGCAATGCCTACTATCTCCATCACAGCTAGGAAATCGCAAGAATTCATTTGGAAATATGTGGTGTGCAGGTTTGGCATACCAAAAGCCATAATAACCGATAACGGAACACAGTTCAATTGTGACAGCTTCCGAGAATTTTGTGAAGAATGGAAGATTGACTTAAGATTTGCATCGGTGGCACATCCTCAGGCGAATGGGCAGGTTGAGAATGCAAACGGCCAGATAGTAAAGGCGATAAAAAGAAAACTCGATACAAAAAAGGGAAATGGGCGGAATTGTGCCCCAGGTCCTATGGTCATACCGAACAACAGAAAGAGGACCAACAGGGGAAACGCCTTACAGATTGACGTAGGTTTGGAAGCCGTTATCCCGGCAGAAATTGTGGTACCATCCATAAGGTGGGAATCGTATGACGAAGAAACCAACAGTCAGGGAATACAGGACCATCTTGATCTCCTTGAGGAAACCAGGGCAGCCGCCGCAGTAAAAATGGCAAGGGATAAATCTAAGGTAGAAAGGTATTTCAATAGAAGGGTAAAAGAGCGAAGTTTTGCCCCAGGAGAATTAGTTCTCCGAGAGGTTAAGCAACCAAAAAGCTGGAACCCCAATGGGAAGGACCATACGTTGTACACCAGAAGACAGGACGGGCTTCTTACCGCCTGAAAAATAGTGAAGGATACGAATTGCCTCACTCCTGGCATGCTGAATGCCTAAAAAAGTTTTATGTGTAAAAACATTTCTTGTAAAAGCAATAAAATGAGGTATTCTTTTGAAGCAAGTTTTTGAAATGTACCATCCGGCCAACGAGCCGCAGGCTATCACGCCTTGAAAGAAAAAGAAAGCACCCGCCAACGAGCGGCAGGCTATCACGCCTTGAAAGAAAAAGAAAGCACCCGCCAACGAGCGGCAGGCTATCATGCCTTGAAAGAAAAAGAAAGCACCCGCCAACGAGCGGCAGGCTATCACGCCTTGAAAGAAAAAGAAAGCACCCGCCAACGAGCGGCAGGCTATCACGCCTTGAAAGAAAAAGAAAGCACCCGCCAACGAGCGGCAGGCTATCACGCCTTGAAAGAAAAAGAAAGCACCCGCCAACGAGCGGCAGGCTATCACGCCTTGAAAGAAAAAGAAAGCACCCGCCAACGAGCGGCAGGCTATCACGCCTTGAAAGAAAAAGAAAGCACCCGCCAACGAGCGGCAGGCTATCACCTTGAAAGAAAAAGAAAGCACCCGCCAACGAGCGGCAGGCTATCACGCCTTGAAAGAAAAAGAAAGCACCCGCCAACGAGCGGCAGGCTATCACGCCTTGAAAGAAAAAGAAAGCACCCGCCAACGAGCGGCAGGCTATCACGCCTTGAAAGAAAAAGAAAGCACCCGCCAACGAGCGGCAGGCTATCACGCCTTGAAAGAAAAAGAAAGCACCCGCCAACGAGCGGCAGGCTATCACGCCTTGAAAGAAAAAGAAAGCACCCGCCAACGAGCGGCAGGCTATCACGCCTTGAAAGAAAAAGAAAGCACCCGCCAACGAGCGGCAGGCTATCATGCCTTGAAAGAAACATCCGGCCAACGAGCCGCAGGCTATCATGCCTTGAAAGAAACATCCGGCCAACGAGCCGCAGGCTATCATGCCTTGAAAGAAACATCCGGCCAATATACTGAAAACTAACATGACTTTTAACTAAAGCAAAATTGATCAACAAGCCGCAGGTTGATACAGCTAAAAACCATAGAGAACCATGCTCCAGCAGAAAAGAGGGGGGCACGCCGGAGCAAAAGTCCAAAGCAAAACACCACCTGGCGGTGTAGCTCGCATAGATTAACTACACATGCATCATTTTTTTTTTTAAAAAAAAGGGTGGAAGACAGGAGAAAAGAAATATCACGGCAATAAAAAAAAAACTCGGCTCAAAGGGAGTTGCACCAGCAGTCAAATAACTAAAGGAAATAAGATACAACTTATATTTCTCCCAAAATTATGGGGTAGAGACAACTGCAACATGTAATCGTATGACAGAAATGAAAAATACATGTCATAATAAGAGCTTCTCTAAAAAAAAGAGAGAAAGGAAAACTACTCTATTCTACTACTATTCTACTGCCTTTGCAGTTTCCTGATCAACAGCTTCTTCTCCAGCGGTTAGTAATCTATCGCCACTACCTGCTACACTTCCGGAAGATTTAGACCTCCTGGCAAGATGCTGTATCCCTCCGGCGGATGGTAGGATGTTGCTTCCGGCAGGAAGGAATGAGGCCTCACCAGCACCAAAGCATGTTTCTCCAGGACTGCGGCAGAATCTCTCAAGCTCTGAGAAGAAGTTGGATTTCTGAGCAACGGCTTTGAATTCCAACTTGTTGTACAAATCATCATCCAATAATTCTCCTTTCTCGAGAAAGTGATCTGAGACGATCTGCTGGCAGATGTCAACCAACCGGCGGCACTGAGAAGCAAAGGATTCCTTTAAATGGGCATTAATGGTGCCTTGCTTCTGTATCTCTTCCTGAGACTGCCGAGAGAATGTTTTAAGCCGAGTCACTTCAGATTCAAGAGTCAGGACCTGGGCACGGTATTTGTCACGTTCAGAATTGGCGGCCGATAACTCCCCCTTGGCACGAGATATTCGTCCGCTCAACTGGGTGACGTGCTTCAGCAAGTTGGCAGCACTCATGCCTGGCCGGAACAAAAAAAGTGTAAGAGAATGAAAGAGCTAAAGAGAAGGGAAAAGGTTAAAGGCCCAGAAGTTTACCATGACCTAGCGGCTCAGTCTTCTCCCCTTGAGAACGGGACTTGGCTTCTTCTAGCTCTCTCACTTTCTCCTCCAGCTTCGCTTTCTCTCCAATAAGAACGGTTCTGTCCGCATCAAGAACATTCTTCTCTTTTTCCAAAAGTGAGTAATCCTGGAGCAGAGACTGCCTCTCTTGATCAAAGGAAGACTTTGATTGCTCCTCCAACGCAGTTTTCTCTTCCAACAGCGGTCCTGCTCTTGCATAAGCTTCTCTTTTTCCTTCACAAGAGTTTCATTCTCCCGTTTAAGGGTTTTGTTCTCCAGCCCAAGCTCTTCAGCCTCCTGCTTGAAAGACTGCCCCTCCTGATGGAAAAAGGTCTTCTCTGCCTGTAGATTGTTCACCTCGCTCCGAAGTTTGTTTACTTCGTTCCGATGTGCAGAAAGGGTCTGATCCAGCAAGATATCCGGGTCAAACAAGGATCAAATCAGCCAGCCATATTTAGGGAAAGACAAGAGACGGTTTCATACCTCCACCAGCGCGCTATCAGCCTCCTTAATCCGGCCCCTCAGAGAGAAGTTCTCTTCCCGAAGTTTCTTCAGCTGCGCCTCATACTCATCGCGCTGACGCTCACACTCATGCCGGGATAACTGCAGGTCTCTGTTAATCGCCTCGGTCCTGTCCTTCGCCTGGCGGTCGATCTCATACTCGACCTGGTCGATATAGGCGTCATGAGAAGAACGGGTCAGTTTCAGCTCTTCTTCAACTCTGTTGGCTCGACTTTCCTCATAGCGAAGGCTGGACTGGAGGTTGCCGAAGTGAACTTCAGCACTTTGAGCCATAGACATCACCTAAAAAAAAGAGAGAAGCAAAAAAGCACAGCAATAAAACGTATAAAGTCAGGAAGCCCAAAAATCAAACAAAGAGGAGGAATATAGGTAATGTGAACGTCAACCTGAAAGATTCCCCCCCACAGCATGTCGAATGCTTCCTCCGATGGGATGGAGTGCCGCATGATGGCATCTGCCCCCCCATCCCCGATGCGAAGCCTCTTCTTAGTAGCAGTAAAGGTCGCCGGAGGAGCAAAAATCCCGTCCGGGTGGCCGGATCTCTTGATTGCCTCTTTCCAGATAGCGGAATACTTGGCAGCATTGCAGTTTAACAGGGGAAGAGGGTGCCCGCGATGGTAGAACCACCCTTCCTTTTGGGAGGGACCGGTGTAAGACTCCTGAGTAGGAGGGGGAGGTGAGGAAGAGCTCGAGGCTATATGATCTTCTCTCGGCACACCCTGGGGCTCAGGACCCTCCGGCATGGGGCCCTCCGGCGCAGGGGAAGCCAGGTAATCTTCCCTTTGCTTACTTCGAAGCTCAGGGTCCTCCGGCACTTGCCGGTACTCCTTTGCTATTTCCCTTGCCGCCTCCACGGCCGCAGCAACGTCAATAGAGATTGATCCTGAAGCTTCACGGTCGCCAGAGGTTTGCCTTTCTTCTAACTCTGAGGCCTTAGGCTTTGACGTAGTTTTCTTTTTGAGTCTTTTCTTGGCAGGAGCAGCAGGAGCTGCCGTAATGACAAAAAGCAATTAGGACCAGAGGGATAAAAGCTGGAAATAGCAAGGTACTGAAACTAAGGGAAATAAGAGAATGAAAGAAAGCAACAAAGTAGCCAAAACCTTCTCTGGCCGGAGGACTGACGTGAAGGTCTGTGGCCCCCAATGTATTCTCTTGAGCAGCATCTGAGGAAAAGTAACTCGTCAAGTCAGGAAATTGCTCGCAAATGGGGGTCGGATGACCAGACTCCCGCCCCGGGCGAGAACCAAGATCTAGACCCGAACCAGGGGTGAGTGGAAGAAAGACACGCCGCCCAGATTTAGGGCTTGTGTGCCATGTACCTGGCAATCCGGTATCAGCGTGTACAGGAGATTCAAGCCGCTTCTTTTTCTTCAAATTACCAGCTTGGCCATCTTCAACTTCTCGTCTGGAACGCTTGGCCGGAGCAGTGTCCACCAAAAGCTGCTCAGCCGTATCAATGGCCGCTTCCAGTGTATTGTAGTAATCAACTTTCTCGCCCCCACACTTGTAGGTGACAAAGTTCCAGTTATGGAAAGGACCAATTTTGTCCCCCTTCTGGAAAAAATCTGCGGCAAGACACCCAAACAATAAGGAGACCAGGAAAGAAACGACGGAATAAAAAGAAAGAAGGGAGCTTACTATGAAATGTCTTCAAGGAAGACAAGCGTTCCTTCGTGAAGAACACCTCCACGGTCGGCAGTTTCTTGTTTACTTCCCTAAGGGCCTTCGCAATAGGGATTTCAGCCGGAGGAACCTCGGGGCTGACTAACTGACCTTTTCCGGCCTCAGCAGCGTGTGGGACGCCCAGCACTCTGCCGGAAGGAGGAACGATGACGAACCACCGCGACCCCCACTCGTGAGCCTTTCTGTAGTCAAAAAGAGAGTACCCACTCTTCGCAATAAGGGTTAGGCTCTCGGGGTCCTTCCTGACCGAGAAAAAACGAACGAAATCGGTACCCTCCGGCCGAACTTTGATATCGTTGCAAATAGAGACGAAAGCGTGCAGGTGTGCAATGGCTTTAGGATGGAGATGGGCAAGGGAGCAGCAACGACGGAGAAGGAACCCTAGCACGAAAGGGTGTGGGGGAATGGTCAGACCAGATCGAAAGAAATCGGCGTAAACGACATACCCACGACCAAAATCATCGTTAGGGTGAGATTCAGCGGATGGTAAGAAAATTTGTGTGCCGAGTGGAGCTTCAACCCCCTCGAGACAATTACGGAGGGAAGAGTAGTTGAGGGAAGAAGGAGAAGGTTGGCGCCCAGAACGGAAGGGTCTTATCGGCTTCAAATACGAAGGGCGAAAGCCGTTGGAGGACTGGGAGCCTTGAATCGCTCCAATGGCGGAGGGAAATTTAGCAGCAAGCTTGCCCTGTTTAGAAGAAGAAGAAGCCATTGATGAGTTAAGCGCGATTCGAAGAGCGACAACGACAGGAAGGCAAAGGAAAGAGAAGTTGAGAAAGCAAGCTAGTGGAGGAAAGAGAAGAGGACTTGGAGTGTCGGGTTTTAAGGGAAGTTTTCTCCCGCTCAAATAAATGTATATATATATGCGAACAAAAGTGACCTTTTAAACAGGGGAAGAGAAAAGGTTGCACGCTTCCTAAAGACGCTACCGACGTCCAGTCGAAAGAACGACTCTGCACATTCTACATCGGTAACGAGCGGAAAATTCGAAAAAGAAGAATGCACTGAGGCACGAGCTGCGCACATGACCAACATAAAGTTCCTTTTCTCCGCGCAGAGAGAAAAAGAACTTGTGGGACTGAGATAAGGAGGTGGTAAAGCCGGAAGCAGCCAAAGAAAGAACGGGACCCCGGAACTAGCCGCAGGCAATCGCAAAATTTTTTCACCAAGTCACGAGGCACAGAAGTTCTATTTTTCTTCACCAAAATTCAGGAAAAAAAGAACTTGTGGGACTGATGAGAAGGGAAGAAATAATGCCGGATAAGATTAGGAGCAAGTAGAGCATCCGGCCGCTTTGGCCGGATGAGATTAAGGGCTAGTAGAGCATCCGGCCGCCCTCGCCGAATGAAAATAGGATATAGGCAAAGCAAGACATCGCCTGAACGGCCGCTTGTGGTCGGTCAGAAGTACAAGAGGAGGGGGTAGAATTGTACTTAAGCATGTAAGATATGGCCGGGCACCGAAGGGGCCAGGCCCAAAAAACTATAAATAAGGGTGTACCCCCATAAGATAAGACACGCGATATTTGGCAATCAAACTCGCACTCGATTCAAACAGAGGCTCTCTCTCTCTCTCTCTCTACCCTTGTGAAACTCTGTGATCGAAACCAGGTAAAGCGGGATAGAAGGCTAGACCGTGTCGCACACAAATAGATGTAACGCTGTGTAGGAATCAAATCCAGTTGTATTAGAATAGGGGAACTGTAACTGTTTCACTAGAAATAACTAAGAACAATAAAGTAATAATAAAAATAGAACAAAACAAAAATACTTTAAACCAGGAATATAATAAAATAGAATAGAATTAAAAAAAACAAAGAACAAAATAAACTAAAGATAAAATAGACTAGAAAAAATAAAGATAAAACAAAACAAAATAACTAAAATTAATTAAACAAAAACAAAACAAGGTAAACTATCAAAGGAAATAATAACAAAATAAACTGAGCATGAAATAGCATAAAATTAAAGAAAACAGCTAAACCAAAATTTGATAAAATAAATTAAATATAAACAAAAGTAAGAAACACAAGTAAAATTAGAACTAAGATAAAAATAAGAAAGAAATAAACTATATAAAAAACAAAATAACTAAAACAAAAAAGTAAATAAATTAAAAATATAAACAAAACAAAAATTTAAATTATAACTAAATTAAAACCAGAAAAAAGTAAATTACCAAAAAAAAAAAGTTATATTGCTAAAAATAAAATAAACTAAAGGTAAATAACGAATAACTAAAATGAAATAAAACTAAGAGATAACAAAAACAAATAGAAATAAAACAAAGCAAAAAAAATAGATGACCCAAAGTTAAGACTAGACAAATGTCAAGTCCCCGGCAACGGCGCCAATTTACAAACGGAATTTTGATCTACTAAAACTATGAAAATAATCTAGAATTTAGTAATAAAAAAACCACGGGTTGCAAAACAAATCCCGGTCGTAATAGTAAAGTAAATAAAGCTACCGGGATGTCGAACCAGGGACTAAACGAACTAGTCTAATCCTAGCGAAAGTTGTAGTTGTTGGGGGAAAATTGTCGATTAATAAAATAAAGAACAGAGAAATCAAACTGATATTCAAATAATAAAAGCGGAACTCCGGGTTCAGGTAGTGGATCCTAGTTTAATCCTACAGTTTTATTCCCAGTTGATTCGGGAAAAGAGTTCGGCAAATTCTTACAATTTCTATATGACTAAATCCTAGCCAATTAGAACTCCTCCGCATAGAACGCGATAAATTAAATCATGAACCTATCACTACAAATGCAGAGAAATAAGCACAAGAATTTAATCGCATCTGAAGGCTAAACTCATTAATCAGATACAATTTTTTCCACAGACTAACAGATTATTTGACCTATCTATCAATTACCGATCAGTTCTTGACAGATTTCGCAAGGCTATAAATAAATTAGCAATTTTTATTAATAGCTCATAGAAAATTTATAATCTGAAACAAACCCAATATAAATCCCAAATCAACTGATAATAATTCTGTAAAGTTTAACTATTTACAACTACCATCCCCCAGAGAAAAATCCCTTAGCCTAGCATATCTAGAGAAGAAATAAAAGGAGAGAGAGGTTTAGAAGTCATCTCCAAATTAATCTCAAGATTTGCTAGAAGTCAGGTTGAATGGACTAGTGAAAACGGAGCAGAAAATCTCTTCTTGATGTTGAAGAGGGTTCACGGCGCTGCGCTAGTCTTCCAAATGTCTCGTCTTGAAATCTGAATGTTGAATCCTGAATCGTGAATTGTGGATGAGTGGATCTCTCCAAAGTCTTCCATATTTATAAGTCTAATTGAAGACTCTTTGTTTGCTCCTTGATGACTCATTTTAATTTCCTTCGGTTTCGCGAAGTAAATGGAGGCCCTTCAGTTGATTCAGAATTTAAGTTACTCTTTTCAATTTACTTCCGCCATCAATAAGTTATGGAAAACTCTAGAGTTACTATCTTCAACTAACTCCCTTCATCAATAACCTTTGGAGTTACTTTCTTTTATGTTTCCAATCTTCCCCCTTCTTCTTCTCAATCCTTTCACGGCAGTCTCGTAAATATATATATAAATATATCACACCGGACACAACTTTGACAGGGTCCGAATTCTTCGTATGAGCTCCGATTTGTTCCCCGTTTGCGGCGTTGGAAAGCTCGTGAGGAGAACTATGCATTTTCACCATCATTTTCTGCTTTAAACATATAAATTGGCATCAGTTCTTGCCCAAAGTAAGAGTCATGAAAAGCATAGGATAAGTGTGAAAAAGCACATAAAAAGGTTGCATAAATAAGAATTTAGCACCAATAAAACCATATCAATTTCACACTTATCAGGATTCCTTTTCTTGGAATCTACCGTATGACTGGTTCTGGTCTTTATAAGGTTTACTCTACTACTTGCCAGATCGGGTTTTACCCGAGTATGAGAGGTCTTTCCTTCTCTCTGGCTTACTTGTCCCAATTTTATAACGTGGGATGCGGTGGGCGGGTATGGTTACTGTAGGCTTCCGGTTCACTCGGAAGTTCCCAACTAGCGTACCTCTCACGCTATCACTCAACCCTTAGCCCTAAGTTACTAATTCCTAACTCGGTATTTCCTAACTCGGTATTTCGAGTCATCAGAGCGATACTTCGCTCTGATACCACTTTTTGTAACACCCCTACCACTAATACCATCATTACCTTACATTTACATACCTTTGCAGCGGAATTTACATGCTCAACGGTGGGTGTACAATGTCGTTAGTCACCCTCGTGACTAATAAAACTACACACAATACTACATACTATCGGTCTAATGAACTCATACACCGAGTATACTACATAAATACATCACCTTCCATTCCTTAATCAATTCAGATATATACGCATACTCAATACATTACAATACCGAGACTACTACAATACATTCCATTCCTTTACCAATCCCAATACATATACAAGCTTCAATCCAATACCGTACTATGCTATACCGAGTCTCTAGTACAATCCTCAATTGCCGATACAATTCGGGCTTACAACTTCACAATACAATACATATACAATTTCATTACTCAACTACCCATGCTTAAGTAGCAACCCCGTCCTACTCTCGAACGGTGGTCAGCTTCTTTGTACCTGTAAATAAAAACGGGCCCCCGAGGGGGTCAGCGAATTGCTGGCATGAAATTCGCATGACCCGAGTGCTAACCGGGGCACGCCGACTACTTGGTCGAATACATGGGATTCATTTTCATGCATACATACTTACTACTACTACATCATTACATACAATCAATAATACTTACATACCTACACAAGGATTCAATAGCTAAGGGGAGGACAATACATCAATCGCCCATTCATGTTAGTACTTATTTAACCGGTTCAACCGGATGTTTCTACTCATACACTCGAGGTTACTATGCTCACACTCTACTCATTACTTGTTCTCACATTACTCGTACTTCGCTCGTTACTCTACTCGTACTTTGTTCAATACTCGTTGCTTACTAATACTTATTCATTACACCCTACTCATTACGTTACTCGTACATGTTCATTACTCCATACTGATTACTTCTCTCGTACCTACTCATTACTCAATGCTCATTACTTACTCATACATACTCTTACTCATTACTCACTACATACTCGTACATACTCTTACTCTTTACTCGTTACTTACTCGTACATACTCTTACTCAATACTCCTTACTTACTTGTACATACTCTTACTCAATACTCCTTACTTACAGCCTCCGGGCGGAGTCATACTCAAGACTCGCCACTGGGCTTACAAATACGAGTCTTACTTCCCGGGTTACGACCCTACTCTGGATCTAGCCTGGTGGGAAGGTTCGACCATACTACGGAACTATACACTTAGTTCCTTAAATACTCATGTATACTCCATTTCCCAATGCTCCTCTCTTGAAGTTATTTTTCAATCTCATAGATTGGCCTAGAAGAATCTCTCTCGATATCCTCTACTAGCTTAGGGAATTACCAATGTCTAGTAATCTCAGGTTTAAGGGTTTCCCCAACGTATCGATTACTCTCATGTTCGGGACATCGTTTGTACTAGTCGGGTCCTCTTATTGTGGGTCGACTATTTCACTAAGGGATTTGGAGGTCCCTTATCATTCTTTACTTCTCAAGTTCATATCTTTGAATTCCCATTATTCCTCTAATTAGAGGTTACTTATATACTCCCACTAGTCTTTGGTTGTGGGTTATTTATTTCGGTTCTCTAACCGTTATCAGGAACTTACTAGTCCCGTACATTCTCTCACGTTCTGGTGAGTTCGTTTGTTTACTTAATTCGTTCTTCTTGGTTAGATTATTTTCATGTAGTTCCATGATTTCACAGTTTGCGTATCAACTCTATCTATGAGTCATCAGTCAAGCATTACTACTCTATGGTTCGGTTCCTAACACTAAGTTAGACCAAACAATCATGCAAGTATGGTTAGATCATACAACATGCACCAAGATATACAATCAAGAATATAGAACATTTTTCATGCTTTATCTTGATTAAGTCGGCACATAAGCACACAGCACACAAATCAGTGTAACTCGGTTAGGACTCAAGGCATGAGAAAATCATACCTTTCACCGGGGTTAGCTTTACCGTGTGTTCCCTCGTTCCTTGGTTCACACTTGTTCCACTGATAACATTCAAATGTTTTATTAACATCAAGACTTACGGTATACAAAATTAGTATCCCCATACTTAACCCCGTTATCCCGGTCCATACTTACTAATTCATACTTATATAATTTCATTCTCATTCTTTACTTACTTCTCACTCTTACTCTAGCTTGTTCTTACTTCTAATGACCCTTAATCATCATTAATTAAGTTCTACTCATCTTATATACTCATCCCCATTCACTTCCCTAACTTATAGCCCATTTAAATAACTTACGGGTGTATTTTGGTGTTGGTCCGGGACCTTGTCCGGGTCCTTAGTCCCGGACCTACACAGATCACAACTCTCGAATCGTTTTTTGTTATGGTCCGGGACATTATACATAAGGTAAGTCCCGGACCATAAGCTGCCTCTAATCTCGAACTTATTTTCACTATGGTCCGGGACTTCATACATAGGCTAAGTCCCGGACCAGGGCATTATGGCAACTCTCGGTTTATTTTGACAGGATGGTCCGGGACTTCATACATAGGCTAAGTCCCGGACCATCTCTGGTCTGTTACGAAATGCAAATCTTTTCATGCTCTGTTTCATTCTTTCTTTGCTCAATCTATCCTCCATGATTCCCACACTCAATCCTTCTTGTTTCTAACATGTTTTACAGCTTATTTAGCATCTAACCTACCTTACTCCATCACAAAAATCAAATTTCTCAACCTACTTATAAGTTACACACTGTCAATTTTTTTTTCTTTCATCTGTTGCAGTTCATCGAGCTGCTGCTATTGCTTCTGTTTCATTTTCTTTCTTAATCGACAATGGCTACCAGCTTCTAAGTAATATAGTTTCCTCTCTAAATTTTTACATGGTACCCCCTAAAACTTAAGGTTTTCATCACATTTATTTGCTCACACAACCAAACGCATTCAACCTGCTCAGTTTATACTTACATATGCTTTGACAGTTTATATGTATATATGCATCAGACAACTCAACGTTGTCTCCAGCAGCTCATTTCTTTGTTTTCAACAGATTCTAACTTATCAATGCAGTCAATGCCTTATACTCATTCACCCACGGTTACATTTGTTTTACATTTGCTCAAAGCAATATTTTTACTCATACATACACATTAGACAAGGTTTGTACAGAGGCATTACCTCACGTTTCTTGTTTTCTTTTCTCTTCTCTTCTTCTTCCTTCCTTGCTCTCCTTTTCTTCTTATTTTGTTCCCTTGCTTCTTGTTTTTAGTTAGCACAAGCTTGAGCTTCTAAAGAAGTTTTGTGCAGTAGGATGAAATACCAAAACAGGCTGACAAGGAGAATGGAACTCAACGTGGGTTTTTTTTTGTAACAGAAAGGGATGGAAAAAGAAAAGAAGAGTTGGAGTTGTTTTCTTACCTTAGAATATGAAGAAGAAGATGGAATTCCAAATGGTGACTCTCAAGCTCCAAAACCCATTACACCCATGAAAATGAAATTGGTTGTTTTTGGATTTTGAAAGGTGGAGATTGTTCTCCTAAATGAGAGGATTCCAACGGTATGGTTTTTGTGGGATTTGGACAAGTATAAGGGGGTTAACAAGAGAGGAGAAGTGGAGCTTCCATGGTGTTTTCTCAATCGCCATGTTTGGCTTCAGTAGGAAGAAAAGAAATCAGAGATAGGAGGGAGTACGTGAGAGAATAGAAATTAGGGGAGAGAGAGTGTACTAGGTAAGGGTGTGTGTACTTTTGGCTTCTATTTTTCTTTCTTTCTTTATTAGTGTGTGAGTGTGAGAGGGGGCAGACCAAAATCGGTCACACTTACCCAAACCTACAGATTTTTAAATCTCATTTTCAAGTGGGACACACAAGCTTTACTTATTTACATTGTCGCCCCACAACTTCCCATTTTTTGACAGTTTTAGTAATCGGTACCCGTTTTTCGGAATTTTCTCGTTTAATTAATTTTATTGGTTCTATTCCTTCATTAATATTTATTAATTACTATTTAATTAATTATAATTATTACGGGTCTATTTAACCCGTTTAAAATCACGTTTTCTCGGTTTCCTCGAATAACGCGCTTTTAAAAATTCGTTTGTGTTTTTAATCCGTTTTAAGGATCTATTTTCTTCGGGAATCGTTCCCGTACATCGATTAGGCATGAATAAGCCTTAGGAATCCTTGTAATACTCTAACCGAGGTCTCGTACCTCCTATGGTTATATAACGCTTATTGTAGCGTTTTTCGTTTTTAAAGCGTTTACTCATTTCTTTTGGATTTATTTTCTTCACCCAAAATTACTTAGGCGCTATCAGGCCCATAAATACCATGTTAGAATAATTTAAACACCATAATTAAGTTTGGGGTATTTCAATAAGGAATTAATGTGTAGTGTATTATATTCCAGACTTGAGGATTTAGAGAACGGACATGGGACTTCACGTTAGCGTTCCTCTGGTGTACGGTATGATTTCTTGTAACCTGCTTGCCACCGAGTTGTACTCGGCTTGTGTGCTAGTTGTTTGTGTGAAAAACGACCCCAAGATTAAAGCATGTAAATTGGACTATTATTGTAGTTGCTTGTGATCGTGTGATGATTAACTCGACCTTATTGATAAGTCAGGAATTTACCTATTTCTACAGGGTCTTTTGATACCTGTTTCGTTGTTATTTACCGCTAAATTCCTGTCTTTTGAGTAATTTTATGTTTCTTGTTGCAATTGTCTTCTTTTATGGTTTTCTTGTGCTTTTTCAAGTATTTAATCTCAAAGGAACTTGTTCCTATCATAGTTGGAGACAATGGCTTTTTCAAACAAGCTAAATGGAGTGAAGAAATGTCTCCTCGACCTAAATATCAACATGGTCCGGGACTTGATGTTGGAGCTAAGTCCCGGACCACAAGTATACTCAACTCTCGACTGAATTAAAACCATGGTCCGGGACTTGATTCAGGAGCTAAGTCCCGGACCACAAAGAGGAGCAACTCTCGAGTTAAATGCAGACATGGTCCGGGACCTTATATAGGACCTAAGTCCCGGACCATGTGGTTGAAGCAGCATGTCTGAGCGCGAACGTGAAGATAATTTTATTATCTTCATCTCTAACGGCCGCCCATGCACTAATAACTCTTTCCAGCATTATTTTCCTTTCCAGACTACTCCCATCACGTTGGTTTTGCTTTCCATCCTCTAATCCCACTAATCTAATTACTTTCCATTTTGTCATCTACACCCGATCTTCTTTCCACCAATTTTCCATCTTGCATAATCATCACCTCCACCAACACAACACCAAACCAGCGTGACCCAAGTGCTATAAATAGAACTCATTTCCTTCATTCTAGATACACATCCTATAGAGAGCAATATATCTCCTCTCGTACACCATTTCTTCTCCATTCATCCACACACGTATACCTCTCCATTCTGATCATTTTATTCCCTCCACATACACAATCTCATTTTCTTATTTTCTCTCATTTTATACACACTCCATAATCCATATCTCCTCCACATAAAATACCACCTCACTACACACCTACATCCATATTCACCAGGGTGAAGCTGCACCGTCTTTTCTGGAGATCGAGCAAGAGAAAGCGCTGATCGAACGCCGCGACTCCGTTAAGAGTCGCAAATCAGAGTTTCTTCTTCTCTTCTTCTTTAATGTTATTTACATATTTTTACAGTATTTTTATTTCCATGGCTGAGTAATTTCTATAAATTCCGGTTTGCTATGTAATCCAGATTCAAGGTTCCAATGTCTTTGTGATTTACCAGTTTAATAGATTAAAGTACTCGTTCCTTATTTATTTTTATAAATCTTATAATTTGGCCAATTATCGGATTTTATCTGTTTATCTGCTTACAAGTGAGAACTGCGGTGATAATAGACAACAGGAACGGTACAGGTTAATTTAGAGATGGTAATTCCTCTATGTTATTAACTGTTTAATAAACTGGATTTTTCTTAAAGCTGTTAGCAATTAGTAAATTGATAACGAGAGTCAAAATTTATTAGCTGTTAATTAGACTCCACCGAGCGGGAGACCGAACATGGAATATTCTGATCTGGGTTTTTAATCTGAATTTTGGTAATCACATAGAGAAAGGAACCGAAGAATTTGGAGGATTAGTAAACTGGAATTTCCCATTCTCATTAATTCAAAAGAACATCATTATTTTTGTTACTTACTTTTTATTCTTGCAATTATTACTCTTGTTTTTATTTACGTTTTATTTTACCTAGTAATTCTTCAATCAAAACCCCCTTGTTACTTGAGTAATTTATTTTCATTAAAGTTATTAATCAAATTAAATACGCTGCCTCCCCTGGATTCGATAACCTGGAGGGACACTTCTAGGATAACTTGCTATAATCGACCGGTATACTTGTCGTTAGGTTTTACCCCAACAAGTTAATGGCGCCGTTGCCGGGGAGGCACGGCAATTTAATTTGGTTTTTATCTTTTCCTATTTTCCAGTTTATTTAATTTTTCCTATGTTTTGTTATTTCTTGTATTTTATACCAATTGATTTAACCGTTTGTGTATGGTTACGACTCGTGCTGCAGGAAATCCAGAGTTTAAAATCGAACCAGAAATAAACCGACTAACCAGAAGGATTCGAAAAAGGTTAATCCTGGATACTCTAGTTGAAGAAGAGGTGCCTCTTAGAGATCCACCGGTTATTACGATCATCCCAGAGGAGTCAAATATGGGGGAAAACAGCAACGACCAAGCAAGAAGAATGAATGAGTACACTCGTCCAAATGTGGAGGGACCCACATCACCCATAGTGATCCCTGCACTACCGGCAGGAGAAAAGTGGCAATTCAAGACGCTCTACATCATTATGGTCTTGAACACACCACAGTTCAGTGGAACAGTTACTGAAGATCCAAACGTCCACCTCACATATTTTCTACGATTGGTTGGAGCATGTTCAACTCCAGCTTCTCAAGAGGTAGCCAGATTAACCTTATTTCCTTTTTCACTCAGGGACAGAGCTACAGAGTGGATAAACTCCCTATCTCCAAACAGTATCACTTCATGGAATGAGCTGGCGAATGCTTTCCTAGCAAAGTACTTTCCACCGTCTCGAATGTTGTTAATGAGAGGTGAGATCACAAATTTCAAACAGTATAGCGGTGAAACTCTTTCTGAAGCTTGGGAGCGATTCAAAGGAATTGTAAGAAGAGTACCACACCATGGTCTGGGAGAAGAAGTTATATTACAATCATTTTATAAAGATCTGGACCCCCAGAGCCGTCTCTTGGTTGATACCTGTGCAGGAGGAAGTCTTATGGAGCTTCCAATCACCAGGATAAAGGAGTTGTTAGAAACTCTTTCCAATTCGGCTAACCAATGGGGAGGTACTAGAGCTGCTACTGAAATCCTTCCAAGGAAGAGTGCCGGAATTTATGAGGTAGATTCGAATACACTCTTAGCTGCTAAGATGGACAGCATGTCTAAGCAATTTGAGAAGATGTGCACATTAATGAATCCAAAATCAAACGCATCGGCTGTCACTGAATCGTTCCCTCAATGTGAGTATTGTGGTAGAAGTTCAAACTTGTGTCAGTGTACACCTCAACCAAGTGAAGAGGTGAATTACTTGGGGAATAGACAAGGGAATTTCTACAACAACCAAAATAGTCAGGGATATCAGCAGCAAAGATTTCAGAACAACAATTACAAACAGAAAGAACACCAACAATATAATCAATCTTATCAGAGGCCTCCTCAGAACCCACCGATGCAAAGTCAAGGAGCTAGTAGTTCCTCAAATCTGGAAGCTATATGATGAGCGAATTTATTGCATCAACAAAAGCCAGATTCCATGAGCAAGATGAAATCAATAACAACCAAAGGGCATTCATGCAAGAACAAAAAGCTTTCAATAAGCAATTGGAACATCAAATAGCTCAGATTATACAGAAACTTTCTGATAGACCTTTAGGGACTTTGCCAAGCCAGACAGAGATGAATCCAAGAGAGCATGCTAAAGCTGTTTTTGTTGTGGAAGAAGATACTCCACTTGTCGTCGCAGTTCTGCCTGTTCAACAAGAGGTTAAGGACTCCAGTAAAGTTTTTGAAAAACCCAAGGAGAAGGAGTCTCCTGAAACTCAACCTTCCCTCTCTTCTGTTTCTAATCATAGATTTGAAGAACCTATTCCTTTCCCTGACAGGTTAAAGAAAAGGGACCTTGATGAACAACTTGGAAAATTTCTTGAAATTTTCAAGAAAGTTACTAAGGATATACCTTTTTCTGATTTGTTTAAGTTAATGCCAAATTATGCTAAACTAGCGGATAATATTTTGGCTAATCAATGTTCTTTGCAGACAAAGGAAACAACAAAGAAGGTAACTACAAGGAGTGGTACAGTTACCGAGCCTAAGGTGGTGAACATAGATGAGCCCATGCTAGAGAATGAGCAAAACTGTGAAGTTACCCAATCTCCTCCACCTACACCACCTGTAGCTGAAGTTTCTCCTCCAGTTCCCTTCCCAAACAGAACCAAGCGTTCCAAAGAGGATTGTGAGTTTGATAAGTTTCTTACTTTACTTCATCAACTATCTGTTGATATCCCTTTTGTTGAATTAGTTGTGAAGGTGCCTAACTATGCCAAGTATTTAAGAAAGCTTTTATCTAATAAGGCAAAGTTAGTTGAGACAGGGACTATACAACTTACAGAGACTTGTTCAGCGATCATACATAAGCGCTTACCAGAAAAATGCAAAGATCCTGGAAGTTTCACAATTCCATGCAGAGTAGGAGGCATGGACTTCGACCATTGTCTTGCTGATTTAGGAGCCTCGATCAGTCTCATGCCATACACTGTGTTTGAAAAGCTTGAAATTGGTGACTTACGGCCTACTCGGATGACACTTCAGCTTGCTGATCGCTCAATTGTTTACCCTTGCGGGATTGCGAAGGATGTGATGGTTAAGGTGGAACATCTATATTTCCCATGTGATTTTGTCATACTCGACATGCCTGCAGATCCAACAATTCCTATCATCTTTGGAAGACCATTCCTAGCAACAGCCGATGCTCGGATCGAAGTTGCTCACGGTACGATCACTCTGAACGCAGAAGGTGAACAACTACTGTTTTATTCTAGTAGGTCTTCGAAAAATGTTTTAGAAGCTTCTCGAACTCCTTGTCACCGGGTATCAAAGACAACTCAGTCTTCTGGAGTTTCTTGAGAGACAAAAACAAGGTCTAGCCAAAGACCGAAAAGACGGGCAGCTGATTGGAAGGCAACCCAAGTGCATGAGTTTATTTTCCTTTTTTGCTCTTCAAATTTACATTTTTTTAGAGCTAAT
>CM041782.1:152112927-152215410 GCA_023374045.1 Limonium bicolor
ATTTTCTTTTCGTTGTGTTTTTTTTGTTGTTTTTGATTTTTTTTTTATTCAGGGGCTACTTACGGTTATGCCTTCGGATTACAAGTGAAGTCATTTCTAGGTGAAGGTGAAGGTAATACCTTGTTTAAAAAAAAATTATGCATTTCTTTTTATATTTATTTTTATTTATTTTTATAAAAAAAAGAAGGGGCACTCTCGAAACAAATACAAGGGTGGTCCGGGACTTTATACCAACCCTAAGTCCCAGACCATACAACATATCGAAAACAAAGAGCGTTGGTCCGGGACTTTTATCAGGAGCTAAGTCCCGGACCGTGCTTGGCGCACAACTCTCGACCCAATTTGTATGAGTGGTCCGGGACTTCAACCAGGGCCTAAGTCCCGGACCTATCCAGCCCAGTAAAAAGTTAAATAAAAGAAGAACGACGCGTTACGTCGTCTTCAACCTTCGCGTTCCCACTCTCCTCTGCTACCCTAAACGATAAACCCAGCACCCCCATTCTCCTTGAGCACCATACCCGTACCCAGCACCCCCATTCTCCTCGCCCTCAAACACAGTAGCGCCTCCAATCCAAATTTCGCCAGCGCCACAGAGAGGAATTCACCTCGAGTCCAAATTTCGTCAGCGCCATCCTCTGTCGCGCTCAACACAACCCGCAACATCCCGACTTCGACCCTAACTACCACCACCACTTCGCCGCACCAAACACCACGCCTACACCGTCACTATCCCTCTGTTAACCCACACCCGCATTCAATTCCTCCACCACCCACAGAAACACCCGCACCACCCCCCACAACCTCTCTGTCATCTCGACCACACGCCATCCCCTCTGTCGCGCCTCACCCAAGCACGCACCCGCACAACCCAGTACCCATCCCACACCACAATTTCACTTCACACCTCACCACCTCTTAAGACCTCGCCCGCCCCTTCCTTTTGAATTACAAACACCACTCCCTCTGTTCTCTCAACATTGACCGTGAGCAGCAACTAGCCCACACGGTGCCACTTCCCCAATTTTTCACATTCAGCCCAAACCAAACGCGCCCCTATCCACCAGATTCCAAACACGACTTAAATCCAAAAATTTACCAATGGCATCCAAACGAGCTCGACGCGCCAACACTGCCGGGCTTCTTCTTCTTCATCAGACGCTCCTCCACTTCGGGTCCGGGAAACTGAGCTTTCCGAATTCGTTTCTCAAGCTGCGTGGGATTGGTTCCGAGCCAAAGAGCGCAAAATTATTTACGAAAGGTCAGTCTGCCCATCCTTAATCACTGAGTTCAATTTGGAAAATATATTTGGCGCAAGGAACTGGGTATGTCTGTTGACCCGGGGAGGGAAATTCTACCCGCGTTTGGTGAAACTATTCTATGCTAATGCCACGGTGAGTGAGAACGGCAGAGTTATAAAGTCAAATGTTAAGGGGAAGGAAATAAATGTGAGTAGCTCGGGTATTAGACATGCCCTGCAATTACCGGTTAGGACTAGAGTCCCGACTGACGCGGACAGGGAAAATCAAGAACTACGTGAGCGTCAGGCTAAGGATCACTATCTGAATCTGATTGTGAATGATCCGGCAGTCCAAAACCGCCAGAGGCGGAACCAACGGGACAAGCAGGTGATTACAGGTGACAAACTGCCCACACCGTTGGAGCGTCTGATCTTGGGGATAATCATGTACAATGTCCGACCCAGGGAGTGTGCGGACCTGAATGTAATTGACTGCTCTCTCCTGCGCTACATGTTGGATGATGAGCTTGCGCAGGTAGCGTACCCCATCGCTTTGCATGGGATCATCTATCAGTCCATGTTTCGGATTGTTGACACAGATAGCAGTGGCTCTCTTCCCTTTCCCCACCTATTGCAGTCTTTCTTCGATGACGCCGGGGTAGATTGCTCAGATGAAGAACCCCAATACCCCCTGTCTTCCATTGACATGACGATGATGCGCTTCTATCAGTGGGAGAAGATGGATGATCAGTGGGTGAAGCGTCGCCGCGCTGCACGAGCACCCCGAGTTGCTGACGTTGCTGAGAACGCTGATGAGGTTGCTGCTCTGGGCTGATGCTGTAGGTGATGGGGCCCAGGACATTCCGATACCTGCTGGACCGGCCCCGGGTTATGACGAGCTGCTGCGTGAGTTTAGAGACTGGAGGGGGAAGGCCACAGCCCGCTTTGATCAGATAGATAGTCGTCTGGACGGGTATGGTGCGCGCATCTCAGTTTTGGAGACTCGCCAGACAGAGTACGAGGCTCGGCAGGATGCACGGTTTGCTGAGTACCAGACTCGCTAGGACGCCCGTTTCCAGGCCTATGATGAGCGCTTTGCACAGTTGGAGTCTTGGCGCATGCCCCGTCGGTAGTACATGTGTTGGTTGCAGCTCTCTCTTTCATCATCTACCTATCTTTTATTGTCTTTTGTTTTTTTTTTTGCTGCTTTTGTCATTTGAGATATTTTGATGTCTTTTAGCTTCGTAGGATGCGACTTCCGGTACCTTTCCTTTTCTTTTTGGATTGTTGTTGTTAATTTGGGTACTCCTGCTACTTCCGGATACTGGTTGTGATGCTTCTATTTTGTTGCTATGAGATGTCTGCTACTTCTTGATATTCAAACAGGACTGCCATCTATGTGTGCGATATCAAAAGAATCCAAAGGAAACTCTGCCGAAATTTTTTCAGCACTCCTTAAGTCTCCCATTCCTTTTCATGAGTGTGGGGATGTCATCTTCACCAATCTTTCAGGGGAGTACTATTCTTTCTTTTGCACTTCGATCTTATTCAAGTAGCAATGAGGGCATTGCTCAATTTTAAGTGTGGGGAAGTAGTCAGAAGGTTGCACTTCTATTTTGCTTATTTATGGTGGTTCCTGACTTTGTTTTTCTCTCTTCACTAACCTTTGATGACCCTCAACAATTTTTTTTAAATTATGACATACTTGGTTTTCATTTGTGGTGAGATGCATCAGTCGGGAATACCGTACAAGTAGCAAAATTCTAAAATTAAATCCAGACTTCGGTCATTCAAACTGTGATTATACTGCTTGTGTTGTCAGTTTTGGTAAAATTCATTTCTATTTCCTTCAATAAAAGGTGAGACCATCTTGTGACTATTTCGTTTGAACTAACTTAGGGCTTTGGAAAGTTTTGGAATGAAAGGAAGGAAAGGACAAAGGCAAGGTACTCCTCTAATCTTTTCTGAACCGGAACACCTCTCCCATCCGGTAATTAAGCCCTGGAGTGCCTTATCACTTATCTACCTAAGATCATCTGATCTGGGATAGAAGGCCCAACACCGCTACAAGGATGGGGAGAAAAGCCTGGGGGGACGAAATGAATATTGCTTACTCAGAAAAATTGGAAGGAAAGTTCTTTCTTACTAATCAATTTATTGCAAGTTCTTCCTTGATTATGAGTATGTGGCAATGAAAGGTAATGTGGAATATGACATTACTTCTTGCCCCTTGTCGTCCAATGAATTGTGAAAAGCAAATGGAAAGTAAAGCCCTGAGTGAAGTTTGGATTAAATAGTTATGATGATTTTCTCATGCATTTGTCAAACACCCTTGCTTCACTGTTTAAGAAAACCTGCAGTACTAATCGTTGTTTCTTATGACTGTTGTTCGGCATTAGATTTCCTTGTACATTTTTCTTGACCTGATAAAACCCCGCGTTTGAAATTCTGGTACATTTTGGTTGCAGTAATTGCTTGAGGACAAGCAAAGATTAAGTGTGGGGAAGTTGATAAGTCAGGAATTTACCTATTTCTACAGGGGTCTTTTGATACCTGTTTCGTTGTTATTTACCGCTAAATTCCTGTCTTTTGAGTAATTTTATGTTTCTTGTTGCAATGGTCTTCTTTTATGGTTTTCTTGTGCTTTTTCAGGTATTTAATCTCAAAGGAACTTGTTCCTATCATAGTTGGAGACAATGGCTTTTTCAAACAAGCTAAATGGAGTGAAGAAATGTCTCCTCGACCTAAATATCAACATGGTCCGGGACTTGATGCTGGAGCTAAGTCCCGGACCACAAGTATACTCAACTCTCGACTGAATTAAAACCATGGTCCGGGACTTGATTCAGGAGCTAAGTCCCAACCACAAAGAGGAGCAACTCTCGAGTTAAATGCAGACATGGTCCGGGACCTTATATAGGACCTAAGTCCCGACCATGTGGTTGAAGCAGCATGTCTGAAGCGCGAACGTGAAGATAATTTTATTATCTTCATCTCTAACGGCCGCCCATGCACTAATAACTCTTTCCAAGCATTATTTTCCTTTCCAGACTACTCCCATCACGTTGGTTTTGCTTTCCATCCTCTAATCCTACTAATCTAATTACTTTCCATTCTGTCATCTACACCCGATCTTCTTTCCACCAATTTTCCATCTTGCATAATCATCACCTCCACCCAACACAACACCAAACCAGCGTGACCCAAGTGCTATAAATAGAACACATTTCCTTCATTCTAGATACACATCCTACAGAGAGCAATATATCTCCTCTCGTACACCATTTCTTCTGCATTCATCCACACACGTATACCTCTCCATTCTGATCATTTTATTCCCTCCACATACACAATCTCATTTTCTTATTTTCTCTCATTTTATACACACTCCATAATCCATATCTCCTCCACATAAAATACCACCTCACTACACACCTACATCCATATTCACCAGGGTGAAGCTGCACCGTCTTTTCTGGAGATCGAGCAAGAGAAAGCGCTGATCGAACGCCGCGACTCCGTTAAAGAGTCGCAAATCAGAGTTTCTTCTTCTCTTCTTCTTTAATGTTATTTACATATTTTTACAGTATTTTTATTTCCATGGCTGAGTAATTTCTATAAATTCCGGTTTGCTATGTAATCCAGATTCAAGGTTCCAATGTCTTTGTGATTTACCAGTTTAATAGATTAAAGTACTCGTTCCTTATTTATTTTTATAAATCTTATAATTTGGCCAATTATCGGATTTTATCTGTTTATCTGCTTACAAGTGAGAACTACGGTAGATAATAGACAACAGGAATGGTACCGGTTAATTTAGAGATGGTAATTCCTCTATGTTATTAACTGTTCAATAAACTGGATTTTTCTTAAAGCTGTTAGCAATTAGTAAATTGATAACGAGAGTTAAAATTTATTAGCTGTTAATTAGACTCCACCGAGTGGGAGACCGAACGTGGAATATTTCTGATCTGGGTTTTTAATCTGAATTTTGGTAATCACATAGAGAAAGGAACCGAAGAATTTGGAGGATTAGTAAACCGGAATTTCCCATTCTCATTAATTCAAAAGAATATCATTATTTTTGTTTACTTTTTATTTTATTCTTGCAATTATTACTCTTGTTTTTATTTACGTTTTATTTTACCTAGTAATTCTTCAATCAAAACCCCCTTGTTACTTGAGTAATTTATTTTCATTAAAGTTATTAATCAAATTAAATACGCTGCCTCCCCTGGATTCGATAACCTGGAGGGACACTTCTAGGATAACTTGCTATAATCGACCGGTATACTTGCCGTTAGTTTTACCCCAACACTTATATCTGTCGCGCTACTAACTACACAGTAGAGTAGTCTAACACACGAGGAAATGATTTGGACCATGGACGGAGGGTTCCAAGGATTAAGAGGACATATTTATCTGTGTGTGAGAATTAAACACAAACCTCTTCATTAATTGCTAACGACGTCAAAGTGATGTCCCGAAACAACAAAGAATAGATTATGAGAATTTAAATAACGCTAACTATTAGGGGAACGAGAGGATCTGGGTAGACCGAGCACGCGTGTTTATTGGATTGGGAGGGTGGCATCTATAACAGATCCAACCTCATTGGAGTGCGTCTACGGACTGCGCTGCCCCAGAGCCAAGTGATTTGCTCAACATCTTCGGTGCATGAGCACTGACGGGGGTGAGTTATAATAACGAGGTAGTGATGAGTTTCACCGCGCTCTCCGCCCGGCCCGCGCGGCGGTTAGGAAGATTGGCCGCAATCTGAGCGGTACCACCATCGGCAAAAATTATTGATTCGGGATGTATAGCATTCACTTGATACGTTCCACCTGCCCTAAGTTAAAACTGTAAGCAGTCTCAAATTCAGACTGTCTTGCGAACATTAAGAGGTATATGTACAATCCCATTGCGTGGATCGTAAGATAAAAAAAAATCCGAACCTAAACAATTCCAATGAGAGGATTGCACTAATTGAGAAGAGAAAGGTATGGAAGGACTTGAGGAACTAACTAAATCTACATATTAAGGATGGAAGGAATACTAACCCTTGTTTGATGAATTGGTCCCACAGTGTGGATCGCTGGTTGGTTATTTGTTTATTATGTGATTGACATGCTGGTGTTTACAGTGCTTCGCTATATACGCATGCTTGTTAATGAATTAATCGCATGTTCACCTGACCAATTAGTTAAGTGTAGCCCGGTCGCACGTGAGCTACACGTTATCATACCAGCGTCGTTGCTGAGCCTTCGGGACACCCCATTTTCAGGTACTTAGCTGAGAGCTTCAAGCGGAGCGTAGTGGGTAGACGACGTTTGTGCTATGTTGATTTGGTTAAGATATTATTAGACCTGTATTGTATTAATTAAGACTTAGCAACTCTGTATGTATTTTAAGGAGTTGGTATTGTATTTCCAGTCATTCTGACCGTAACATTTGAATGGGAAGGCCTTGTCAGTCACTGGGGTGACTGGCGGCGGTAACACCAATTTTGTCTAAGTTATATCCGCTCTGGTTTGTTGTTTATATTAGAGATCATTAAATGCAAATTACGGTATTTACAGTCGGGGTGTTACAAATGCGTATATTGAGCTTCTTGTAGTGATTGAGTTCCCAGTCGGCATAATCACACCCGATACTTGTTTCATTTTTTTGAGCTTCTTGCATTCAATTGTGTGGTATTGATATTGCCGATGTGGAGGGTGATTTTTCGGTATGAGGGGGGGTCTATCTAAATATGGTCTTGACTGAGAAGCCTAGATCCTAGAAACTGCCATTCTGTGGAGGGTGAAAACCGTTATTCTGGCATCCCTCAAATACCTACTAAATCGTCCGTCTTTCCCAGAAAGCGTAAAGGGAGTGCAAGTGTGCACTACACCCCTCTCGATGGGCTCCACGCGGACTTATGCCCTAAGGGCGGAAATTGACTAGAATCGCCACCTAGTTTGACCTAAGGAACTAGGAAGGGAGGGAAGGAGGGTTCTAAGAACCGTTGGTTGACTCTGATGATTTGTTGCCTATGGATAGGACTTATCTGATCATACTAGAGATTCTGTGTGGTTCGCACTGGGTTACACCCCTTAGAAGTGGCAACGACCACGACTTCGGATTGGTGCCCGAGGAAACCTCGGTCTCCAATTGTCGGGATTGCCTTCTTTCAAACCTTATTAGAGAGATTCATTTAAAAGCCAAGGATGGGATTGAGTGAGGGGTGAGGATGAGGCCGGTATTGGAGTTGGTCTGGTTGAGAGGTTTTAAATGCTCTGAGAGATTTGAGGTTGTTTTGGGCCTTCACGGGATTAAGAGAATGATGGGAGTTTTGAGGAGTAAAGGGGCATTTTGGTTATTTTGGTGGAGTCAAGAGGTATTTGGATCACTTGGCTGATTTGAGGAGTTTTTTTTTGTGTTTTGCGAAGTTCGAATTTGAAATGGTCGGGTTCTTGAGGTGTCTTGGAAAGTTGAATTTGTTGGAGAGCAAATCGGGTTTTAAGGATGATCGAGTATGAAAGAGGATATTTGGTTTGCAGGTATTCGGGTTTTGAAGATGTTTAAGGTTTTCTAGGAGTCCTCAAGAATTGGAAGTCCTATGTGACTTAGAATTGGTTCAGAGGAGGGTTGAGAAGTGTTTATGAATCCTAGAGCTCTAATGGAAATGTTGGATTGGTTTATTCAGAATTGTCTCTCTTAAAGCTTTTAAGACCGAAAAATCATTTTTTTTGTTGAAAAAGGGCGGATAATCCCAAGGGATTACCCTATGTACCCCCTCGAACACGACACTTAATTAATGGTAAGTGCCGAGGCTCGAAAGATGGGGCAATGAATTTATGTCGAAAATAAGATTTAGAGAGAAACCCATGAATGAGATGTTCTCGGTCAAATCTTAATAACGTCTCTAACTCCCGGTTTTAAAACGTTAAAAACCAAAAACATTGAAATCGAATGGAAGGGAGTTAGACGATTCTAAAATCCCGGCTGCAACTAGGAAGGCCGTTACTTCCCCTAGCACCCCGCCTTGTAAAAATCTAGGCTGCAATTAGGGGAGGTTTGTCACCCTAATGCCCCGCCTAAAGAGATCCAGACTGCGACAAGGGAGGTTACGACCCTAGTGCCCACCTCGGATTTTTATTTTGGAAGAGAGACAAGTGATGTCTAACTAGGAAGAAAACGTTCTTTGAAGGTGTTAGACATCCCATGTTCCCAAAAAATGGTTTAGTTTTGAATTTGCAAACTGAATTGGAAAACTTTTGAAGTTGTTCGGAATTCTCGATGAGGAAACACTGATTTTGAGAAATGTTTTAGGAGAAAACTTTCTGTATATGTGAGAAGAACTTTCTGCATTTGAGAAAAGTTTTTTCTGTGATGTGAGAAGAGTTTTCCTTTAAAATTTCACAAAATGGTTTCTTTTGAAAACTTGATGAAATTCGAACAAAATGATTGTTTGAAATTTGAGAAGAGAGATTTTTGGAGTTTGGAGTTTGAATGAAATTTACAAGTTGAGTGTGGATTGGATGAATTGAATTTGGTTTGAATGAATTGAGTTTGAATTAATTGGTTTGAATTGGATTGGAGCTGAGGTAGAGTTTGAATTGGATTGAGGTTCGGGTTGGGTCAAAGTCGGGTTGGGTCAAAGTTGGATCGAGGTCAAGGTCAACATTCGGATTGGTCAAAGCATAGACCGGGTCAAAGCTAGGTCAAGGTCAAAGTGTGGTTGGTCAAAGTTCAGATTGGTCAAAGCTGGACCTGGTCAAAGCTAGGTCAAGGTCAAAGTGTGGTTGGTCAAAGTTCGGATTGGTCAAAGCTAGACCGGGTCAAAGCTAGGTCAAGGTCAAAGTGTGGTTGGTCAAAGTCTGGATTGGTCAAAGTCTGGATTGGTCAAAGCTAGGTCAAGGTTTGGGTCAAAGTCAAAGTCAGGTCAAGGTTTGACTATTGTAGGCTTGGTTTGACTTTTGTGGACTTGGTTTGATCTTTGTGGATTTGGGCCAAGTTTGGATTGGGCCGCTTTCTTGGGCTTAGGCCGATTTTGGATTGGGATGGATATGGGTAATGGGCCGAGTATGGGTAATGGTCCGAAATGTGCTTGTGATTTTGATGGGTTGGTTTAGACTTGGGGGGGCCAGATGGAGCTATTTGGGCTAGAACATGGGTGAGGGATTTTGAATTAGGAAAATCTGATGGTCTAAAGCCAAGGGAGAATATTAATCTATGTACATATTTTAGGTGTGTGTTTTAGGGTTTAGGGTTGTCACCACCACGAGATTGGTCAATGACCCATCAGACCAGGGGGCCCCCTATCCTAATGGCTTGGGCCTAAGGACATAATAACTAAGGCTTAGTTAAATACAAGAGCTGAAATAAATAAATAAATATGATGAAAGAGAGACAAAATATTATATACATGAAATGAATGAAACAATAATCAAAATGACCGGTAAATCAACAGAACAAATAGAGGATATGTACTAACCACGTTTGCCCCTGTACTTATAGCCATATTAACGAAATATATATATACATCACCAACTGCAGTCTAAAGAAAACTTCACTCGACAGAACAAACAGACAAACACCAATGCAGGAGAATGTTGACTCGCAAGTCAAATAGAAGAAAAAAGAGAGTAGTGTGCAAGCTTTAATTCGACATCAACCAGTATAGGGGATACCCATAGCAACGACTGAACTGTATACATGAACACGCAAACAACATATTTCCAAAACATAATCAGACATCTACTGCTAAGAGTGTTTCTTTGAGTTAAGAAAAATACCGAAACGGAAGATGATTTTATCTGCAAAAGATACACAGGGAACAGAAGAACACATGACATCATTGACCAATTTAATAATAGACTTGAACGAAAACGGCAAGGGAAAGGTAGAAGGAATGGACTCTGAAAGCGGGTGCACTGGTGATGAGCATGCTCCGAGATAGATGAAACTGCTTGCCACAGACAAATGTGACTGACACATATATATATTCCTGCCTTAACACCTTATACCATCAACACGCATCAGTAAACAAAAGTATGCCCAAGATTTTAACAACCAACGACACTAACTCACGCCCAACCTGGCTAATTGAGTCGCAGACAGATCCTCCAGGTGTGTCGACCAGCAAGTTATAATGGATGGGTTAAACAGAAGTGTATTTGGAGACAAACACAAACGGTAACCCGAGACTAGCACGACAATTCAAACCCAACGATCGTATCGGAATTACAGGTGACAAAAATATGTGGCAAACAGTGGTGTATTCCCTAACTATCACAAGCGACTACAAGGAAAAGGGAATGTACAAACAGAAATCATCAGTTACTGGTTAGTCCATGTATATAACCTTATATGAAAACGAGAGCAGAGTGAAGTAAGCAAGAAGCTAATCCGCCTTCTGAAATCGAGTCAAAATCCCTTCGGCCAAGACCCAAAGGGTATGAAGTATCTCTGCAGTAAAAGGTTTGCATAAATTGAAACTGTACACAAAGAGACTCGAGTCTCCGGTCAGAGTGAGTTTACCTTGTCTAGCAAAAGTATCGAGACAGTACGAATAAAATTACGAGAGATAGGCTATTATTATCTTCACGACATACTAGCAGAGTAATGAATTTCAAAGACGGAAGTAAATACATATGTTATAAAAGGCTTGAAGTATCAAGCGAAAAAAAAAATTAGAAATCAAAAGGGAACACGTCGAGATATAGCCACGGTTCAGAGACGTATGCTCGCGTTTCGATTCTGTTTGACCTTGTGAACCCGAAAACCCATACTGGGCAAGGAATCCATCGATCGATATGCAATATCAGAGGCGAAAAGAGTTCAAAAATGAAATGATCACGGGTGAGAAGGGGGAGAAAGAGAGCTTGAAATCGCTGTGACGCGAAAGGGAATGAAGCGTTGAACTTACTCTGTTTGAAGAAAGAACTGAAGTCCAGTTTTAGACGATGGCGGCGACAATGACTTTTGCAGAACAAGGGTTTTGAATTGGGTTCTTTGCTCTCCAAAACCTGGAGTTCGAAATGTGGAAGACAAGAATGGGGAGAGTTCTAAATAAGGACGACATTATGTGGGGATTTTCTGATGAACAAGAATGGTGATGGAGGTGCTTCTCAGCGAAGAATGAACCTGAGGAGCGTGGGCTTCGATTTGATTTTCTGGGCTTTCTTGTAGATGAAGAAGAATGATTGAGGAAGATGGAGATGGTAGTTTTTCGAATTCAAGCGGAGGTGCTGGTTGTTTTTTCTGAATTCTCGAGGTTGAAGAAAGGCCGAGGTAGCGTTTTGCGTATATTGAGAGCGAATAGAAACTTCCCAACAGAGGAAAAACGGTATGAGTTTTTCGGCTGTGTCCAAACGAGGGTGGTACTGTAGGGTTTATTTGGGTGTCATTTTATAATAGAGATACCACATACCAGGAGGGGAATGTCTGATGATTATTCATGGGCTAATTTACAAAGGCCTTATTGTTGTTTTGGAGTAGAAAAACGGGCCCGAGAAGGGTTACTTGGTCCACCTGACATGGACAACAAAAATAAGAAAATGGAACTTGCTCTTGTTGAGTTTTGAACTCAGTACCATCTAGTCTCTCCATTGCATGCCTTAACCGATTGAGATGTAACAGAATTCAATAGTTAAAACGAAGAAATACAACAAAAACCTTGTTGCGAGCTGAAGTAAAATAACAAAAACGCCTTCCGATCATGCCAGGAATTGAACTCGAGACCAATATTATACAACGAGTACTTTAACCAGTTATGCTAGGTTAGAATTTGATATGCATATAAGAGAAATAATACAAGAGTTCTAACTCAAACGGTATACACTCTAAAAAGGGATGGGTTAAAACCGGATTGTCATTTGGAAATTCATTTTCGAAAAAATCGTGTTTCTATGAAATGCTTTGAAAAAGATTAAAAAATGATGTCTTCGTTTTAGCACGCACGCTAATATGTTTTTGAAAAAGAAAGGCGACGACCCCTCTTATTATTTCGGAATTTGCTTTATGGGGTGAGAATTTTTGGTGTCTACAGATGGCTCCCCTTGATTCAATTCTGCAAACCTTTGCATAATTGGATCAAGGTTGACGGGGCGCCAAAAATTCTCACTACGGTTTGTGATTTAATGGGATGCGATCGTGAGTGTATGAATGTGATTAAAAGTACGAGGACTTATGACGAGTCTCAGTTAGACCTCTTGACATCTAACTATAGGACTCACGACAAGCCTATAATGCAATTGAAAGTACGAAGACTTATGACGAGCCTCAACTAGACCTCTTGATATCTAGCCATAGGACTTATGACGAGCCTATGATACTAAAAATGTTTTGGTTTAGAGTGCACGAGGACTTAGGAGTGCCTCAACTGGACCTCCTGATATCCAGCCCTAGGGCTTATGACGAGCCTAGAATGCAAGTTCGGTACCATACTAGTAGCGCAATAGCTGTCTAGCAGGTGTAAAACGAAAGGCGACCGTACTAGTAGCGCAATAGCTGTCTAGCAGTTGTAAAATGAGAAGTCGACCGCACTAGTAGCGCAATAGCTGCCTAGCGGGTGTAAAACGAAAGGCGACCGTACTAGTAGTGCAATAGCTGTCTAGCAGGTGTAAAACGAAAGGCGACCGTACTAGTAGCGTAATAGCTGTCTAGCAGGTGTAAAATGAAAAATTCGACCGCACTAGTAGCGCAATAGCTGTCTAGCGGGTGTAAAATGAAAGACGACCGTACTAGTAGCGCAATAGCTGTCTAGCAGGTGTAAAATGAAAGGCGACCGTACTAGTAGCGCAATAGCTGTCTAGCAGTGTAAAAACGAAAGGCGACCGTACTAGTAGCGCAATAGCTGTCTAGCAGGTGTAAAACGAAAGGCGACCGTACTAGTAGCGCAATAGCTGTCTAGCAGGTGTAAAATGAAAAATTCGACCGCACTAGTAGCGCAATAGCTGTCTAGCAGGTGTAAAACGAAAGGCGACCGTACTAGTAGCGCAATAGCTGTCTAGCAGGTGTAAAATGAAAAATTCGACCGCACTAGTAGCGCAATAGCTGTCTAGCGGGTGTAAAATGAAAGGCGACCGTACTAGTAGCGCAATAGCTGTCTAGCAGGTGTAAAACGAAAGGCGACCGTACTAGTAGCGCAATAGCTGTCTAGCAGGTGTAAAATGAAAAGCGAACGTACTAGTAGCGCAATAGCTGTCTAGCAGGTGTAAAACGAAAGGCGACCGTACTAGTAGCGCAATAGCTGTCTAGTAGGTGTAAAACGAAAAATTCGACCGCACTAGTAGCGCAATAGCTGTCTAGCGGGTGTAAAATGTAAAGTCGACCGCACTAGTAGCGCAATAGCTGCCTAGCGGGTGTAAAACGAAAGGCGACCGTACTAGTAGCGCAATAGCTGTCTAGCAGGTGTAAAACGAAATATTCGACCGCACTAGTAGCACAATAGCTGTCTAGCGGGTGTAAAGTGAAAGGCGACCGTACTAGTAGCGCAATAGCTGTCTAGCAGGTGTAAAACGAAAAATTCGACCGCACTAGTAGCGCAATAGCTATCTAGCGGGTGTGAAGATGCATTAGATAGTGAGCAAATTTTGTGGGTATATGCAGATGATATGTGATGTGAGGTGATTAACCGATGTATTAATTGAATCAAACTCCCTATTTGTGGATGTAGATTTTCGTGTGAGATGATGGTTCCACAGGTGCTTCAAAACTTTGAGATGACTTTGGCATGTATTGGTGGCTCTAGCATGCATTGGTTGCTCCTGTTTGCACTGATTTCTCCCGGTATGAAATGATGGCTCCGGTGTGTGTGTTGATGGCTCCGGTATGCAGTGGTCGCTCCGGGTTACGCCGATGGCTCTGGTATGCACTGATAGCTCTGGTGTGGCCAACGGTCCGGGGTGGTTGGTGGGTTTTGATATGGCAGTGAACTTGAGAACGGTCGATGGTCTTGATGCGGTTGTTGAAGTTCGAGGTGACTGATCGGTTGGCTCCATCTGATGGATTTGCTGTGGGTGGACTTGTTATCATTCTGAATAACCAAACATGGTTGGATGTCTTCGGTGTAGTTCTGATCATGGCTCCGGGATGGCTCCGTCATGATTCCGGGATGCTCTGTTTGATGATAGCGAGGAGTGAAAGGGGATTGTCGCCTTCGAGGTGGTCGCACCTTGGCGAGCTGCCTACGTACTCAATTCTGTATTGAGATCAGACCATACGTAGTTCGAAGCTCTGTAGGCAAGGCCCTGGTGACGAAATGGCTCCGATATGGATTTGAGGTGGCTCCCGTATTGTTCTCGGACTGTTAGGATGCCCCCTGTGTAGTTCCAAGGATGGTTTCAATGTCGGATGATGGCTCCCGCATGGCTCTAGCTTGGCTTTGGGATTGGTGCCAATGAGGCTCGAGCATGACAGTGGATGGCTCCGGGAAAATCTTCACATGGCTCCGGATTGGCTTTAGAAGCGGTGTCGATAAGGATTGAGTATGGCAGTGCATGGCACCGGGAAGGTCTTCGTGTGGCTTCGGATAGCTTTTGAATGGTTCAATGTAGCTTGGTGATGGCCTGGGATGGCTCAGATGGTCTTCGTGTGGCTCCGGATAGCTCTTGAATGGTTCGATGTAGCTCGGTGATAGCCCGGGATGGCTCCGAAGAGGCAAGATATAGCTCGATGATGGCTCGGGATGGCTTTGGTTGACATCAAAAGTTATGCTTCAACAACTGCAACTGAAGTCGACTTCAGCGAGACTGGGTGGAGTTCTTACCAGTCGGATGTTGAAAATGAAGTGGTTATGATGCATGCAAATACTAAATGCAAGAAGAGATGCAAAATGCATGTGCAGTTTTTCGAGAGAAGGTACGGTCCTATCTCTATTAATATGAGGCTTACGAATATAAGACATCTTCGGTTCGATCACGAGTGATTGTTGAGCTCGAAGGCGCGAATCACTTTCCTCTCATGGAGGGATGTGGGTCAATCTCTCGTGAGTATGGTCGTGTGTGATAATGATGTGATGATACTCTCGATGCTCGGAGCAGTATTTTCCTTAGAATTCCTTTTCGAGGTATTGAACTTTCCGACCCTTACAAATTCCTCACCTGCAATGGGGTAGGCTGATTATGTTTTGGTAGTTTAATCAAAGAGTCACTCACGCTCTAAAGACCTTGTGAGATTAGGTCACACTCATTCGCTAATGGTCCCTTTGGTATGACGGGACATGTTGATAACAAGTACGAAGCTTATGATTCATGTTTCAGTTCCGGTACTTTCAGTTAACGCTCATCGACTTACGAGTCAGAGGTCTTTTATTGGGTTATAATGGGGCTGAGGGTATGATGTATGTCACATGGGACTGGAGGATTTATTTGGGATTCGTGGAGCTTTTGTGCAATAGCGGACATGTTTCGCCTTTGCCATGGGTGGAAGTATTAGACTGGTTTTGATAACCCTTATCGGTTTCTTCGGACATCATTGGTCCTTTTGGTTTGGATTTCTCCTTCTTGCCTCTTCTGGCGTATGATTTGAACTTTCTTCTCATTTTTGTGTTTTGAAAAAAAAAATTGCATTGGCTCATCAACTTTCTCAAGCATTTTCAGCTTTCTATTTTGGCTTTCAGCTTTGGAGTTGCATTGACTCGCTGATTTCTTTGAACATTTTTATTGTTGTTTTTGCGAAAGATGGTGGGGAGGGGCCATGGCTCCGGCTCCTTCGTGATCCTCTATTGCAAGGGTGAGTAAGTATGTGTATGTGAGTTGGCATGTTGTGGAGTTTGCAGAAAAGGTTTATCGTGAAAGGCTCAGCGGGGCTCACTAAGGATTATGTATAGTGGAGTCAAAGCTTTTGGTTTTGTGGAGATTTTTGTTCCTAAGTGTCTCGTCATTCTCATTAGTCGATGATTGTTTTCCTACTACTTCTCAGATTTTTGCATGAATCACAGTTCTTATCTTGTTATCGACACTGATCTCACTATTTATTGTGCCTCTCCATGTGCTGAAGGAATGCACATGTCGTTCGTTGTTTTACCTCCACTGGATCTCTCTATCTGCCCTCTTCACTCAGTGGATTGTCCAGTACTCTCATTTGAAATTCAAGGGAAAATACCGCTCTTCGCACACTACTCACTTGGTTTGTGGTGCCGATTTTGATTGGAACCTTGTGTGAAATGACGGGTCAAGAGTTTAGTGATTCAGGCATTCTATTCAATCAATTGCTCAAGATTTTCCCCAAAGAAGTCGTTTCGATACAAGTGTATGCAGTACATATACCATGCAATGTGTTGTGGTAATATGGAACTACTATATACATATGATGCATGATGTGTTAATGATGATGCAAAATAAATGATTTTGAATTTTGACTGGATGTTTTGTTTGTTGTTTTTTGGTTTGTTTTTTTGATGCAATGCATGAGTGGTAAGGCTACCCTAGTCTCGCTTGAGTCAAATTCAGCTCATGGTTCACGAAGCTTATCCCGTTACTACCGACCTTGAAGATGGTCTAGCTATTGAGGTTATTGTCAAGGTAATCATTCGAGGTTGGGCTGGTGATTGGATCCGGATTTTTAATTTTGGGGAGTGACAACTCCCGCATGGTGATCCAATGATATGACGGAGACTACATTTTTTGAGATTTTTGGACGTATGATTTTTTGGATTTGGGGAGGGACAACTCCCGCATGGTAGCCCCACGATATGATACACTTTGAGATTAAGAAAGGTTTGAGCTCGGTTTTCTTTTCTATCCCTCTATGATCGGGCTCCGACGGTCGAGATATTTGGGATGAAAGCTGTATATAGTGTGGTGACAATGAAACACATGATTATGCATTTTTTTTTGAGGTGGACAGGACTTGCATATGTTTGATGAATTTGGACTGACCGAGAATGCATAAGATTTTTTGTAATGAATGCAATGCATGCGGTTTGCTTTGTGCTTGTTGTATTTATTGGTGTGTCTATTCAGGGACACCTTCCGTAGATACCATGAACTTTCACCCATAAAGCGATTTATGAATATGTAACTGTGAGGGTCGTTCCTCATCTGCTCTCTTTTTTATACGCGCATGCCAAAAGAAACCAAGTTTGAAAAACAATTTTGAAAGCGTGTGTTTTCAAAGTGGCGGATTTTCTCAATATAGTTTTTAATGCTCGGTCATTCGCAAATAAAATAGGGAGTGGGGAACCCTATACACATTGATCTGAATAAATTCAAAGGGAATGTATAAACCTATACATGAAGTCTATTCAGAAATTCACAAGAGAGAAGAGAACACTAGGGGAAAACCTATTCATCAACTCTAAAAGTCATTAAAGGGGGAATTTGAGCTAAACTTCTTCTGAACTCTTCTGCTCTGTCTTTGGGCTTTTGACTGACTGCTCATGCTCGGACTCCTGGTTGGCTGCTCCCTCGGCTTCAGGTTATTGATCGACTGCCCGCTCGCTTTCGGGCTCTGACCGGCTGCTGACTCGTCTTTGGGCTCTTGACCGACTGTTGGCTCGTTTCCAGGCTTTTGCAGCGAAACAATACTGTGATCAAACAAAACGGGCTAGTGTTCTTCTGATTTTCGACAGTTTGATCTCGAACCGGTGTCATTAGTCTTTATGTCGCTTGACTCGGGTTGGTACACCTCGGATTTTGTATTTGAATGGTTGGTGTTGATCTTCATGTTGCTCGGCTAGCTCCACGGGTTGGTGCACCTCTGGCCTTCAGCTCGATCCGTGTATCGATCCTCATGCCGCTTCACTTGCTCCGACGAGAGGAACGAGGGATGTTTTTGAGAAAGGAAAGGTGAATGATCGAACATAAAATCTTATGTGAAAATCCACCACTTTTGTGAAAACACGAAATGACTAGAACGCTCCACGGTAATGACCGCTACTCTTGAAGGTGGACAGAACTTCAAAAATAACGGGTCACAACATGGGGACTAAATCATTTATTTTGAAATACGTTTGTGAAACTCAACTTTGAAAACTGTTTTCAAAAACTATTTCGAAATACTGTTGGTGAAGGATGTTGTTTGAAATTCGTTTGTAGAAAGTAGGTTTTTCAAAATCTATATATTTTTTTTTTTGAAAATTGTTTTGGAAATAACATTTTTGTGAAATGAAAATTTTGTTGTTTTTGTTTTTTTATTAAGACGAAGTGACAGGTTTTAAAACCCCAATGTTTTTGAGAAAAATATAAGTGAATTCTAGATTAAATGAGCTCGTAAAAACTGCTTTAAGAGACATGCAAAAGAGAATTCCGAACATTTTGCAAAATTTAAAACAATTTGGTTCGAAGAAAGTGATTTGCACACATGTATAGCAAGAAGTAAAATCGTGGCTAGTTTTTATGTGGAGCTGAGTGCGAATGATTGGGATAATCACCTTCCAGGTCAATCAATGCTTCCATACCACCGGGGGAACCATCGTTCCTTCACTGTTCATCTCTCGGGATTTATCTCTGTTATGCCTTGTGGGGCACGTCATCAAGAAAGTCGGAGTGCTTAAGTTCGAAAGGTCAGGATACCCGAAGTGATACAGTCACACGAGCCACGGCCGGTGATTATCACAACATACTCACTTTTGGAAAACTTGGGGAAGTACTGCATGGGAACGGGTCTCTCGTCATTTGCACGGTCAGGTGTGTCTAAAGTCCAAATTATTCACTGACTACGTTGTGCCATGTATGGGTATCCGGTAAATACGGGATCCTCTATGGACGTGTAGCGTGACATTGGGCTTTAGAGACACCCGTGGTGCAAGGAACAATGGAGAACTGAGCCCATACAATCTTCAGGGTAAGGTAGAAGGTGGTCAGACAGGCGGCATACAAGGGGGTGACTACCCATAAAACCCATCCTAGACACCGGATTAGGCAGCTGGACACTGAAGGCTCAGAGTTCACTATATGCTGGCTTTGACTCGGATTTGGAGGATAATTTTGGATCATGAGTCTTCAGGGCGTAGGTCGGTGACCGTCTCGCCTCGCGGGCTTAACCACTCAATGAGTGACCCGACTCATGGGAAATCAATCGTGGACCGATTGGGATGCCGTGACTCGTGGAAATAGGGGTGACACAGAGGAATGCATGTCCTAAGCTACCCATGCACTCTCTACTTGTAAATGAAAAGGCGGTAATGGTGTAGGTCAATGACCGTCTCACCCCGCAACAAGCAACAATAATATGAATGCGGTAAATAAAATAGAGCAGAACGAACAACCCTATTTACTAGTTGTTTTGTCTTGAAGGCGGTAATTCCAATTGGTTGTTATTACCTAAAGGGAAGTTAGCTTCATTAAATCCTAAGTGTCTCTTTCTAATCGTGAGCTAATGATTAACCCAATTGTTGTAATCTTTGTTGAGGATCTAACAAATCCTAACTGTCCTCACCAGCTACACACTTTAAGTGTGGAGTAGAAAAATCCTAAAGGCTTAGAAAAGAATCTCTTGAAGGTTTTGAAAGAAGTGGGGAAGTCCCGACAATTTTGAATGGAGTTCAGTCTTCCTTGAGTTCGAGAAAAACTTACTCAAGTTTTCCCCAGCAGAGTCGCCATTCTGTGGAGGGTGATTTTTCGGTATGAGGGGGGTCTATCTAAATATGGTCTTGACTGAGAAGCCTAGATCCTAGAAACTGCCATTTTGTGGAGGGTGAAAACCCGTTATTCTGGCATCCCTCAAATACCTACTAAATCGTCCGTCTTTCCAGAAAGCGTAAAGGGGAGTGCAAGTGTGCACTACACCCGCTCTCGATGGGCTCCACGCGGACTTATGCCCTAAGGGCGGAAATTGACTAGAATCGCCACCTAGTTTGACCTAAGGAACTAGGAAGGGAGGGAAGGAGGGTTCTAAGAACCGTTGGTTGACTCTGATGATTTGTTGCCTATGGATAGGACTTATCTGATCATACTAGAGATTCTGTGTGGGTTCGCACTGGGTTACACCCCTTAGAAGTGGCAACGACCACGACTTCGGATTGGTGCCCGAGGAAACCTCGGTCTCCAATTGTCGGGATTGCCTTCTTTCAAAACCTTATTAGAGAGATTCATTTAAAAAGCCAAGGATGGGATTGAGTGAGGGGTGAGGATGAGGCCGGTATTGGAGTTGGTCTGGTTGAGAGGTTTTAAATGCTCTGAGAGATTTGAGGTTGTTTTGGGCCTTCACGGGATTAAGAGAATGATGGGAGTTTTGAGGAGTAAAGGGGCATTTTGGTTATTTTGGGCGGAGTCAAGAGTATTTGGATCACTTGGCTGATTTGAGGAGTTTTTTTTTTTGTGTTTGCGAAGTTCGAATTTTGAAATGGTCGGGTTCTTGAGGTGTCTTGGAAAGTTGAATGTGTTGGAGAGCAAATCGGGTTTTAAGGATGATCGAGTATGAAAGAGGATATTTGGTTTGCAGGTATTCGGGTTTTGAAGATGTTTAAGGTTTCTAGGAGTCCTCAAGAATTGGAAGTCCTATGTGACTTAGAATTGGTTCAGAGGAGGGTTGAGAAGTGTTTATGAATCCTAGAGCTCTAATGGAAATGTTGGATTGGTTTATTCAGAATTGTCTCTCTTAAAGCTTTTAAGACCGAAAATCATTTTTTGTTGTAAAAGGGCGGATAATCCCAAGGGATTACCCTATGTACCCCCTCGAACACGACACTTAATTAATGGTAAGTGCCGAGGCTCGAAAGATGGGGCAATGAATTTATGTCGAAAATAAGATTTAGAGAGAACACCATGAATGAGATGTTCTCGGTCAAATCTTAATAACGTCTCTAACTCCCCCGGTTTTAAAACGTTAAAAACCAACAACATTGAAATCGAATGGAAGGGAGTTAGACGATTCTAAAATCCCGGCTGCAACTAGGAAGGCCGTTACTTTCCTAGCACCCCGCCTTGTAAAAATCTAGGCTGCAATTAGGGGAGTTTGTCACCCTAATGCCCCGCCTAAAGAGATCCAGACTACGACAAGGGAGGTTACGACCCCAGTGCCCCACCTCGGATTTTTATTTTGGAAGAGAGACAAGTGATGTCTAACTAGGAAGAAAACGTTCTTTGAAGGTGTTAGACATCCCATGTTCCCAAAAAATGGTTTAGTTTTGAATTTGCAAACTGAATTGGAAAACTTTTGAAGTTGTTCGGAATTCTCGATGAGGAAACACTGATTTTGAGAAATGTTTTAGGAGAAAACTTTCTGTATATGTGAGAAGAACTTTCTGCATTTGAGAAAAGTTTTCTGTGATGTGAGAAGAGTTTTTCCTTTAAAATTTCACAAAATGGTTCTTTTGAAAACTTGATGAAATTCGAACAAAATGATTGTTTGAAATTTGAGAAGAGAGATTTTTGGAGTTTGGAGTTTGAATGAAATTTACAAGTTGAGTGTGGATTGGATGAATTGAATTTGGTTGAATGAATTGAGTTTGAATTAAATTGGTTGAATTGGATGGGAGCTGAGGTAGAGTTTGAATTGGATTGAGGTTCGGGTTGGGTCAAAGTCGGGTTGGGTCAACGTTGGATCGAGGTCAAGGTCAACATTCGGATTGGTCAAAGCATAGACCGGTCAAAGCTAGGTCAAGGTCAAAGTGTGGTTTGTCAAAGTTCAGATTGGTCAAAGCTGGACCTGGTCAAAGCTAGGTCAAGGTCAAAGTGTGGTTGGTCAAAGTTCGGATTGGTCAAAGCTAGACCGGGTCAAAGCTAGGTCAAGGTCAAGTGTGGTTGGTCAAAGTCTGGATTGGTCAAAGTCTGGATTGGTCAAAGCTAGGTCAAGGTTTGGGTCAAAGTCAAAGTCAGGTCAAGGTTTGACTATTGTAGGCTTGGTTTGACTTTTGTGGACTTGGTTTGATCTTTGTGGATTTGGGCCAAGTTTGGATTGGGCCGCTTTCTTGGCTTAGGCCGATTTTGGATTGGGATGGATATGGGTAATGGGTCGAGTATGGGTAATGGTCCGAAATGTGCTTGTGATTTTGGGTTGGTTAGACTTTGGGCCAGATGGAGCTATTTGGGCTAGAACATGGGTGAGGGATTTGAATTAGGAAAATCTGATGGTCTAAAGCCAAAGGGAGAATATTAATCTATGTACATATTTTAGGTGTGTGTTTTAGGGTTTAGGGGTGTCACCACCACGAGATTGGTCAATGACCCATCAGACCAGGGGGGCCCACTATCCTAATGGCTTGGGCCTAAGGACATAATAACTAAGGCTTAGTTAAATACAAGAGCTGAAAAAATAAATAAATATGATGAAAGAGAGACAAAATTATATACATGACGAATGAATGAAACAATAATCAAAATGACAGGTAAATCAAACACAGAACAAATAGAGGATATGTACTAACCACGTTTGCCCCTTTACTTATAGCCATATTAACGAAATAATATATACATCACCAACTGCAGTCTAAAGAAAACTTCACTTGACAGAAACAAACAGAACAAACACCAATGCAGGAGAATGTTGACTCGCAAGTCAAATAGAAGAAAACAGAGAGAGTATGTGCAAGCTTTAATTCGACATCAACCAGTATAGGGGATACCCATAGCAAACGACTGAACTGTATACATGAACACGCAAACAACATATTTCCAAAACATAATCAGACATCTACTGCTAAGAGTGTTTCTTTGAGTTAAGAAAAATACCGAAACGGAAGATGATTGTTATCTGCAAAAGATACACAGGGAACAGAAGAAACACATGACATCATTGACCAATTTAATTAATAGACTTGAACGAAAACGGCAAGGGGAAGGTAGAAGGAATGGACTCTGAAAGCGGGTGCACTGGTGATGAGCATGCTCCGAGATAGATGAAACCGCTTGCCACAGACAAATGTGACCGACACATATATATATTCCTGCCTTAACACCTTATACCATCAACACACATCAGTAAACAAAAGTATGCCCAAGATTTTAACAACCAACGACACTAACTCACGCCCAACCTGGCTAATTGAGTCGCAGACAGATCCTCCAGGTGTGTCGACCAGCAAGTTATACAGGATGGGTTAAACAGAAGTGTATTTGGAGACAAACACAAACGGTAACCCGAGACTAGCACGACAATTCAAACCCAACGATCGTATCGGAATTACAGGTGACAAAAATATGTGGCAAACAGTGGTGTTTCCCTAACTATCACAAGCGACTACAAGGAAAAGGGAATGTACAAACAGAAATCGTCAGTTACTGGTTAGTCCATGTATATAACCTTATATGAAAAACGAGAGCAGAGTGAAGTAAGCAAGAAGCTAATCCGCCTTCTGAAATCGAGTCAAAATCCCTTCGGCCAAGACCTAAAGGGTATGAAGTATCTCTGCAGTAAAGGTTGCATAAATTGAACTGTACACAAAGAGACTCGAGTCTCCGGTCAGAGTGAGTTTACCTTGTCTAGCAAGAGTATCGAGACAGTACGAATAAAATTACGAGAGATAGGCTATTATTATCTCACGACATACTAGCAGAGTAATGAATTTCAAAGACGGAAGTAAATACATATGTTATAAAAGGCTTGAAGTATCAAGCGAAAAAAAAATTAGAAATCAAAAGGGAACACGTCAAGATATAGCCACGGTTCAGAGACGTATGCTCGCGTTTCGATTCTGTTTGACCTTGTGAACCCGAAAATCCATACTGGGCAAGGAATCCATCGATCGATATACAATATCAGAGGCGAAAAGAGTTCAAAAAATGAAATGATCAACGGGTGAGAAGGGGGAGAAAGAGAGCTTGAAATCGCTGTGACGCGAAAGGGAATGAAGCGTTGAACTTACTCTGTTTGAAGAAAGAACTGAAGTCCAGTTTTAGACGATGGCGGCGACAATGACTTTTGCAGAACAAGGGTTTTGAATTGGGTTCTTTGCTCTCCAAACCTGGAGTTCGAAATGTGGAAGACAAGAATGGGGAGGGTTCTAAATAAGGATGACATTATGTGGGATTTTCTGATGAACAAGAATGGTGATGGAGGTGGTTCTCAGCGAAGAATGAACCTCAGGAGCGTGGGCTTCGATTTTGATTTTCTGGGCTTTCCTGTAGATGAAGAAGAATGATTGAGGGAAGATGGAGATGGTAGTTTTCGAATTCAAGCGGAGGTGCTGGCTTTTGTTTCTGAATTCCCGAGGTTGAAGAAAGGCCGAGGTAGCGTTTTGCGTATATTGAGAGCGAATAGAAACTTCCCAACAGAGGAAAAAACGGGTATGAGTTTTTTCGGTTGTGTCCAAACGAGGGTGGTACTGTAGGGTTTATTTGGGTGTCATTTTATAATAGAGATACCACATACCAGGAGGGGAATGTCTGATGATTATTCATGGGCTAATTTACAAAGGCCTTATTGTTGTTTTGGAGTAGAAAAACGGGCCCGAGAAGGGTTACTTGGTCCACCTGACATGGACAACAAAAATAAGAAAATGGAACTTTCTCTTGTTGAGTTTTGAACTCAGTACCATCTAGTCTCTCCATTGCATGCCTTAACTGATTGAGATGTAAGAAAGAATTCAATAGTTAAAACGAAGAAATACAACAAACCTTGTTGCGAGCTGAAGTAAAATAACAAAAACGCCTTCCGATCATGCCAGGAATTGAACTCGAGACCAATATTATACAACGAGTACTTTAACCAGTTATGCTAGGTCAGAATTTGATATGCATATAAGAGAAATATACAAGAGTTCTAACTCAAACGGTATACACTCTAAAAAGGGATGGGTTTAAAACCGGATTGTCTTTGGAAATTCATTTTCGAAAAAATCGTGTTTCTATGAAATGCTTTGAAAAAGATTAAAAAATGATGGCTTCGTTTTAGCACGCACGCTAATATGTTTTTGAAAAAGAAAGGCGACGACCCCTCTTATTATTTCGGAATTTGCTTTATGGGGTGAGAATTTTTGGTGTCTACAGCCGACATCCCTCTAACGTTTTTTTGCCATTTTGAAGTCTTTTCACAATTGAAAGGGATATAGTAATCTTTTAGATTCCTTTTATATTACTAGTCTTTTAGATACCTTTTATTTCGTCACTACTACAGGGTCAATCTTCTTCTTAACTGACCCCCACCTATTCTTTTCTCCTTGTACTAGATTGGCTACTGACGCCGAGGATTTGTGTGAGCAGACATCTTCGTTACGATAGGCAAGTTAGTTCTTACCTATTCCTCTTTCCAACAATTATTTTTCTTTTCTGATTTCCCCTATTTTTATCTTAAAGCAACAATTATTAAGCTCTCTTGCATATTCTAAATTTGCTTCTGTCTTGGAAAAAAACTCACTCTAATTTGTTTTATTATTTGTGAAAAGTTGCCAAAAGATTCACTTCTTAGTGTGTTATCATTTTTCGCAAATCTAGTATGCATTATTGGCCTCACTTGTCTTTAAATTAATATATAAATTTTATGAAGAGCAGTAAGCTAATACTATTAGCACCAGTAACTTGCACTACATCTTGCTAAGTTGTTTAAATTTATTGTTTTTTTTAATGCAGGCTGGGTGTTAAAAATGCAGCATGTAAACCATCTAGATCACAAGCAGAGTTAAAACTAAATGAATTGCTCATTTTGGCCCAATGCACTACTGTGAGTATCTTTGTGATCTCTCATTGTATAGCATACTTTCGATTTCATTCTTTCTGAGTCTTTGTTTTTTTTTCTATTGTAGAAATTGTATCATGAATAAATGCTTTGGACATATATGAACAGAACTATCGGCAAAAGCATTAAGAAGCCGAGTCCTTTAACCTTCCTCATAGAGGTTAAAGTAATTGGTGAAAAGAAGAATCTGATTGAAACTAATATGAGGCATCATCGTGGTCCCAATATTTTATTCTCTTTGTTGTTCTTTTTCTCTCTGGACATATGTTAACCTGATTATTTGCCAGTACAAAGTTAATGTTTCTGTTTGAAATTCAGATTGGTCAATGACCATTGAAATCGTTAATGCTCTTCTTTGCAGTGCTACCTGTTGTTTTAGAAACTGTTTTAAAGAGTCTAGAGCATTTTACAGAACAATGTTTGGTTTGTTTTGATGTCGGTATTCCCTGTGGTGCTCGACAAGCCTGTGATGACACATCTTCTCTCATCTTTCCTTTTCAGGTAAAAGTAGTTATAATCTGCATTTTTACAGCCACTAAGCTGGTGACTATTGTTATTTTAAGAGTTATTGTGCTAATGTTGGAGTATATTATTAAATCCTAGGTGGAATGTTCCTTAGGAAATTGTTTGGAATATGAGCACAAAAAAAGCCAACTAATAAGCTCATTATCTGATTTAAGGACATGTATCGAACAGAAGGATAGAATAAACTATTAATAAGGCCATATCATTCACTACTAAAGGAATGGATTATTCCAACACTTTACTAATAATATAATTATATTCAAACACTTTTTCTTAATGATAATATCCCTTGCCAAATATCCATCACTTATTTAACGTTGTTGGGATTGTGATTTGTTTTTTTAAAACAACACTTACTAAACTGGAAAAAAATTTCTTTTTGCTGTCTACAACGCCATTCTTTGTCTTTTCGCTGACGGTGGTTGTAACGACCCCAAAACCACCCTGGTTGAGAGACCGTTACACGCCGCGCGCTTATTACCTAAGACACGCAAGGCTACACTATCGAAACCCCAAAACAGAACTGATGCTATATTACCAGATAAACGATTACAAAATGTCTTTACAATACACAGGCGGAAGCCAAACTGAATTACAAAGCATAATCTAAATACAACTGGGCCTTAAGGCCAAACAAACTAAATACAAAACTCAAATGCCAAAACGAAAAGTAAGAGCTGAATCTCCAAGCACGAACTAAAACCTGCAAATCAGACAGAGATAGGGGTGAGCAAAACTATTGCTCAGCAGGTGATAAACATCATCAGCTGAGCATGCTCAAAACATAATCTGAACATACATACTTATACATATACAGAAGCGCTTAGCCAGAGCGAAACCAAAGCCAAAGCAGAAGACTTTCAAAAAGGCAGAAGTCTAAAACAGAAGAGGCTAAGCAGTGGTCAAAACATACACTTAATAGCAGAAGGTAAACTGAAGCTGAAAGCTTGACGAAATAAGAAGCTTAAGAACCTCAGAAGCTTAAACATAATCAAAGCTTAGCAAAATCAGAAGCTTAGCAAATCAGAAGCATAGCAAAATCCGGAACTTATCAGAAGGCGGTAAGCACACAGCAGACCGTCTCAAATCAAATACAGATAGAGAGCAGACGAAGCAGAGCGCTTATAAAGCAGAAATACCCAGCAGACAGAAAGCACACAGCAGTCCGTCGATGTTTGAAAACAGACAGAGCAGACAGAAACAGATCACTTAGTAAACCAGAGGCTTTCAGAAGACAGAAAGCACATAGCAGTCTGTCAGAAATCAGAAACAGTTAGAGCTAACAGAAAACAGAACTCTTAACAATCAGAAGTGGGACACTAGCACCAAGCATAACACTCAGAAAGGGTCGAAGACCCATGATCTAACAGATCCCTCGACAACGCAGAAATGACCCGAAGGCCAAAGGGTTCGTCAACCCCAGAACAGATTGGGCATGACCCACACTCAGAATGACGTCTACATGGTATACCACGGAATAGCTCGACCCAGCCATTCACGGCTCAGAAACAAAGTAACTAGGTCCCAAAACAGAGGCTTAATCCAACAGATCGAAGCTTAATACAGAGCAGAGCGGAAGTCTTAACCAGATCAGAACAGAAAGCGGGAGCTTAGAAAAATCATAGAAGGAGCTTACCAACGGAAAGCCTTAGCAAGACAGAAGTCGTAACCCGACTAGTAAATACGAAAGCAAACTGAAGTCAGAGGTTGAATCATATTTTCAGAGCAAAACAGAGTTCAAAAGATTAACGGAGACCTTAAAATCAGAAAACACTTAAACACATGCTAAAACACCTGAAACAGATAGTACTCGGAAAGAGGAATCCAACGCCGCAAACGGCACTCAAAACGGAGCTCAAACGAAGAAGTCATGGTGAAAAACATAGGGGTGTCCGAACTTGTGTCCGGACGTCGAAGTTCGGACACAGGTCGAGACTCAGAAACCAGAGATTGTCAAATGTCCGAACTTGTGTCCGAACATCAATGTTCGGACACAAGTCGAGTTGAAAACAGACAGGGAATTTCAGAGTGTCCGAACATCGAAGCTCGGACCGATGTTCGGACGGTTCACGGGAAAAAGTTACGCGGAGTGTCCGAACATCAATGTTCGGACTGTTGTTCGGACATACCCCGAGTTTGAAATACAAAAGCTCAAAACCTACTGTCCGAACTTCAAAGTTACGACAGAAGTTCGGACAGCACGAAATCAGAAGAACAAGGCTACGAACAGATCAGAAATTATCCAAACTCACCAAACCTTGCCAAAGAATTACCCACACCAAATCAGACATAAATACAGGAAAACCACGAGGTTTTAGCCACTCAAAACGCAACACACTGCATTAAATCTCACACACAAATCAGGAACAATCCTTATAATCCCAAATCAGCGGCACTCAGAATTTACAAAACAGAGGGAAATTTACAGATGTAGATTCACCATCGTCAAAGCAATACTTACATAACCAAAATACTGAATCAAAACACTACCCACGGGTTTTAACGCATTAGAACGCAAATCAGAAATCACCAAATCACCACAAATCAGAGAGTCAAAAAGCATATACGGAAACATTGACCGAAACCCCCGTGGGTGAACATTCACAACTGAATCCATCTACCACCTACCTCCTCACATCCGTAGCTAAGCCATCTCTGCGGACTCTACGAATCGCCTTCCCGAATCTCCAGTCAAACAACAATCTCTCGAATTGAACCGCTCCCAAAATACAAAATCAGAATCAGAAAAGGGAAAGGAAAACTCAACGGAGAAGAGAACAGGAAACTACAAACCAAACCTGATAGACGACTGACGGACGCACACAATTCCATCTACAGACCTCCAGCGATTATCAATCAAAGGAATTGAAGAAGAGATGAGCAAAGGGAGGAGAAGTTGAGAGCGATGAGAGCGTCGAGAGAACCGTCATGAGAGAGATGAAGGAGAGGACTATTAAACGTGAATTAGAATAAGAGAGAATGAGGAAATAATAGTTTAGGAAATCTCTCTCTTAAAAATAATAAATAACCAAAAAGGAAGAAGACCAATGTAACCCTCCTTCCTCAAGCTAACATATTAACATTAGGAGAATGTCATAAACACTCTAGTATAAGGTACAAATTAATCCGAACTCCCTTTGCGAATCAGAAGGAATATGATAAAATAAAATAAAAATAAAAAATAAAAATCTGGGGCATAACAACATACCCCCCTTAAAAAGAATTTCGTCCTCGAAATTCGACGAAACCCAGAATACTAGCAGATGCACTTCCAGTGCAGGAACACTACAAACACGAACAAGGAGTTAACACTCAGAACAGAATGCACAGTTGATTGACTGACAGATGGACCAGAAGAAGACCACTAATACATAGCTCCAAGGCACAGAAGGGAACACTCACAAGCTAACACTCAGAATGCACTAGCTGATTGACTGACAGAAGGACAGACAGAAGAGTACTAACTCCTAGCTTTGTGGCACAGAAGGGAATGGTCACAAAGCTAACACTCAGAATACACACGCCGCCGACTCACTGACAGAGGAAGCAAAGCAGATGATCACCAAAACTTAGGCAAGGCACAGAAAGAACACTCACTCATTTCAGAAGCTCCAACCTCGAAGGGCTAACACTCCAGTTTACTGGTCGACTTACTGACAGAAGAGGCGGAACAAAAGAACGATAACTCTCAGCCCCAAAAGCACAGGAACTCTCTTAGAATTCGTCCTTACCCCAAGGACCAAGCACACTCCAAAGCTCACACCAGAACAACAATATAGAACACACAAGCCAAGCACATAAACCAAGCCCACAACTGAAGCACACATCACTGGCAAACCAAACTCACCTTCGGTCATCATCCTTTCAAAGGACCCGACTCCCTCAGACCCAGACTTAGACTCAAACACAGCAAATACACTGACAGACACTACGCTTCCGCTGTGCTACTCTGATAGTGGACAGCCACAGAGCAGACACACTCTACAGACTCCAGGCATCAATCAAATCAAGTAGTAGACAGCAGACAATTCACGCAGCAGAAAACACATAGCACATCACAAGCAATGACACGGAAGCGTAGCCATGCAGACACCCAACAAATCCCAACGAAAGCTAAACCTGGCTCTGATACCACTAAATGTAACGACCCCAAAACCACCCTGGTTGAGAGACCGTTACACGCCGCGCGCTTATTACCTAAGACACGCAAGGCTACACTATCGAAACCCTAAAACAGAACTGATGCTCATATATTACCAGATAAACGATTACAAAATGTCTTTACAATACACAGGCGGAAGCCAAACTGAATTACAAAGCATAATCTAAATACAACTGGGCCCTAAGGCCAAACAGACTAAATACAAAACTCAAATGCCAAAACGAAAAGTAAGAGCTGAATCTCCAAGCACGAACTAAAACCTGCAAATCAGACGGAGATAGGGGTGAGCAAAACTATTGCTCAGCAGGTGATAAACTTCATCAGCTGAGCATGCTCAAAACATAATCTGAACATACATACTTATACATATACAGAAGCGCTTAGCCAGAGCGAAACCAAAGCCAAAGCAGAAGACTTTCAAAAAGGCAGAAGTCTAAAACAGAAGAGGCTAAGCAGTGGTCAAAACATACACTTAATAGCAGAAGGTAAACTGAAGCTGAAAGCTTGACGAAATCAGAAGCTTAAGAACCTCAGAAGCTTAAACATAATCAGAAGCTTAGCAAAATCAGAAGCTTAGCAAATCAGAAGCATAACAAAATCCGGAACTTATCAGAAGGCGGTAAGCACACAGCAGACCGTCTCAAATCAAATACAGATAGAGAGCAGACGAAGCAGAGCGCTTATAAAGCAGAAATACCCAGCAGACAGAAAGCACACAGCAGTCCGTCGACGTTTGAAAACAGACAGAGCAAACAGAAACAGATCACTTAGTAAACCAGAGGCTTTCAGAAGACAGAAAGCACATAGCAGTCTGTCAAAATCAGAAACAGTTAGAGCTAACAGAAAACAGAACTCTTAACAATCAGAAGTGGGACACTAGCACCAAGCATAACACTCAGAAAGGGTCGAAGACCCATGGATCTAACAGATCCCTCGACAACGCAGAAATGACCCGAAGGCCAAAGGGTTCGTCAACCCCACAGAACAGATTGGGCATGACCCACACTCAGAATGACGTCTACATGGTATACCACGGAATAGCTCGACCCAGCCATTCACGGCTCAGAAACAAAGTAACTAGGTCCCAAAACAGAGGCTTAATCCAAACAGATCGAAGCTTAATACAGAGCAGAGCGGAAGTCTTACCAGATCAGAACAGAAAGCGAGAGCTTAGCAAAATCATAGAAGGAGCTTACAACGGAAAGCCTTAGCAAGACAGAAGTCGTAACCCGACTAGTAAATACGAAAGCAAACTGAAGTCAGAGGTTGAATCATATTTTCAGAGCAAATAGAGTTCAAAAGATTAACGGAGACCTTAAAATCAGAAAACACTTAAACACATGCTAAAACACCTGAAAACAGATAGTACTCGGAAAGAGGAATCCAACGCCGCAAACGGAGCTCAAACGAAGAAGTCATGGTGAAAACATAGGGGTGTCCGAACTTGTGTCCGGACGTCGAAGTTCTGACACAGGTCGAGACTCAGAAACCAGAGATTGTCAATGTCCGAACTTGTGTCTGGACATCAATGTTCGGACACAAGTCGAGTTGAAAACAGACAGGGAATTTCAGAGTGTCCGAACATCGAAGCTCGGACCGATGTTCGGACGGGTTCCACGGGAAAAAGTTACGCGGAGTCCGAACATCAATGTTCGGACTGATTTTCGGACAATACCCCGAGTTTGAAAATACAAAAGCTCAAAACCTCTGTCCGAACTTAAAGTTAGGACAGAAGTTCGGACAGCACGAAATCAGAAGAACAAGGCTACGAACAGATCAGAAAAATTATCCAAACTCCACCAAACCTTGCCAAAGAATTACCCACACCAAATCAGACATAAATACAGGAAAACCACGAGGTTTTAGCCACTCAAAACGCAAACACACTGCATTAAATCTCACACACAAATCAAGGAACAATCCTTATAAATCCCAAATCAGCGGCACTCAGAATACAAAACAGAGGGAATTTACAGATGTAGATTCACCATCGTCAAAGCAATACTTACATAACCAAAAATAATCAAAACACTACCCACGGGGTTTTAACGCATTAGAAACGCAAATCAGAATCACCCAAATCACCACAAATCAGAGTCAAAACAATACGGAAACATTGACCGAAACCCCGTGGGTGAACACACAACTGAATCCATCTACCACCTACCTCACATCCGTAGCTAAGCCATCTCTGCGGACAGCGACTCTACGAATCGCCTTCCCAAATCTCCAGTCAAACAACAATCTCTCGAATGAACCGCTCCCAAAATACAAAATCAGAATCAGAAAAGGGAAAGGAAAACTCAACGGAGAAGAGAACAGGAAACTACAAACCAAACCTGATAGACGACTGACGGACGCACACAATTCCATCTACAGACCTCCAGCGATTATCAATCAAAAGGAATTGAAGAAGAAGATGAGCAAAGGGAGGAGAAGTTGAGAGCGATGAGAGCGTCGAGAGAACCGTCAATGAGAGAGATGAAGGAGGAGGGACTAAAAACGTGAATTAGAATAAGAGAGAATGAGGAAATAAATAGTTTAAGAAATCTCTCTCTTAAGAAAATAATAAATAACCAAAAAGGAAGAAGACCAATGTAACCCTCCTTCCTCAAGCTAACATATTAACATTAGGAGAATGTCATAAACACTCTAGTATAAGGTACAAATTAATCCGAACTCCCTTTGCGAATCACAAGGAATATGATAAAATAAAAATTAAAAAAAATATGGGGCATAACAGTGGTAATTTTGCTGCCCATCACTTATTTTACAGTGTTAAGATTTCATGACTGGAATGATGACAAATATTTGATTGGAGGATCTAGATATAAGCATCTCTACTATCTGGACTGTTGGTCGTAGATGGCCCATGCCTGGTGGAGTGATGAACACCAACTCTGGTAATTGATTTTTCGACATTGATTTATGTTGCTGCTTGAAAACTAATTTGGGAAGGAAGGATAAATGAAAAAGTGTACTTGTTTGTGAACTGTTGGTTTAGTTCATGGCTAACTGTAGGGTGTTTTTTACAGAGATTGCATATGGGGTTAACTACTGAAGGATTGATGTAAGAAAGTGAGGACATGAAAGAGGTCTATAAAATGGAGAACTGAGGTAAGGTCAAGCCTTTGTTGGGAATAATATTATCTTAATGTTTCTCTTTCTAATCTTCTCATCTCCAGACATGATTCCGTGTTGAGTAAATCTTTTACATACTAGAGTTCCTACAGAGAAATATAGAGTTGATGTTGTTTTTGCTGGTTGAAAACACGTAATTTGGTTCCTCCCATCTCACGAGCTAATTGAACATTAGGACTAATGGTGGTTTGGCTATGATCTCGCCTACATCCACTTACTGACATTGTATTTATTACTTCTTTTGGTATTACAACTTTAGAGAGCTTTCTAGTGTTTTCTCTCTCTTCTAATAGTGTGTCCATATACAAATGAGCCTCTTATCTCTATTTATAGACTTTCGAGGGTGAGGTCTATCTCTTAACCCTGGTACATGCGGTATTACTTCATTGGAGCCACCCTTCTAGTTTTGGCACTTCTTTCCTTATAAAGCCTTCCGGTCCCGAAGTGTAGGGTGCGGGATCCGGTCATTGAGTACGGAGCCGGAACGATGGTCCCGGTCATAGAGTGCGGAGCCGGAATACGAGACTCGATTATAGAATGTGGGCCGGAATGATGTTTGGTGCCCAAATTGGAGCCCGGACAAGGTCTTGAAGGGGTCCTGGGGTTTGGACCGGGATCTGTGGCCTGGACCGCTTTGACCCTCTTGTCTTCGTCATATCCTTGTCCTTGTCATCAGTCCCACAAGTTCTACTTTTTGCTACTTAAAAAAGTGGAACTTACAAAAAGAAAAATTGCAATTTACATTCTTTCTATTTCTTCCCTTCTTCTATCTTCTAGTCCCACAAGTTCTTTTTCTTTTAGCCTTTTACAAAGAAAAATGAACTTACAAAAAGAAAGTTGGTACAGTACAATCAAAGTCCCACGGGTGTCTTTCTTCTGACAAATTGGAAATTGTGGGACATAAATCCTTGAAATGATATATCTTGATGGATGAATCCCCTGAGGTCTCTATGAAGAAGACCAATGGTTTTTAATAAGAACCATTCTCTTTTTGAAAGGGCTAAATAGTATGATGATTAAGTCTTTGCTCATACTAGCCAAAGGATGATAATTCCCTTAAAGGGAGAACAAAGATAATATATTTTCCCAACTTTGCTTATGCTAGCCAAAGGATGGTACTTGTGATTCAAGTATGGTGCGGCGTCCCACACCTAACAATGCACCCATTACAGGCGACCAGAGCTCCTGATGGGTCCAGAGATGGGTTTTTTTTTTGTTGGCTCGATGGCCGGGTTTCATTTCAACCCAAAGTGTTACTTTTCAAGGCACAAGTGCCTGCGGCTCGTTGGTCGGTGCTTTCTTTTACTTTCAAGGCATGCCTGCGGCTCGTTGGCCGGTGCTTTCTTTTACTTTCAAGGCATGATAGCCTGCGGCTCGTTGGCCGGTGCTTTCTTTTACTTTCAAGGCATGATAGCCTGCGGCTCGTTGGCCGGTGCTTTCTTTTACTTTCAAGGCATGATAGCCTGCGGCTCGTTGGCCGGTGCTTTCTTTGAATACTTCAGGGGGTGATCAGTCCCCTGGTAAAAAGTACCTGCACTTCCTTTAAAAACTTCGTTAACTCTTTTGAGACAGAGTAGAACATGTTGCACATGATAAACAGCTTAAGACATCCAATCTGTTTGTAATTGAGCATAAATCACGGTCAAGCTCATTAGACTTATGTAATAATAGATAAGCCTGGCAATCATATACCCTTTCAGATGGTATGCAATGGTGGGGGTATGAAACATATTTAGCAAGACAAGTGGGTGAGTTATGAACACTATTCCCAAGAAGCATGATAGGAGCAGGCAAGGCATTTTGTTTCCATAAGTTGAATTTCAACAGTAATATCATGATGCAATAAAACAGAATGGTGTATGAGCGTTTTTAAGAGATTGGTCACTTTCAAGCAGGTCTTGTCATGTTCAAGAGGTGACACAAAGTCAAGCAAAGCTGAAGCAGATATGAACCGCTTGCCAGCTTATAATAGATCACGACTAGAGGAGTTATCATGCGAAAACTTGCTTAAAACCTTATCATGCAGTAGATATAATAATGTAAAAGCACAATATTACTGTCCTTTTCGAAACAACAAAGATATTGCTTGTCTCAAACAGGCCTTATTATGTTTGAGCTTTTTTTCTCCGTACTGGCCTGAAGATAGTGCAGAGGCATATGCAAATTATTTATGGATCAGCCTATGCCATGAGTAATGCAAACAGTAACCATTCACAGCATCATAAAGTAGGAGCATCATGGGTTTATTCATAGTTTCGCAGATTAATCATTAGCATATGATCAAGGCTAGAACATGAACAATCATGCTTATAATTGCTGTCATAAACCATAACTTAACTCAGGTTGGTTTCTCAGATTTTAAGCATTCGTGATAAGGGTCAAGTGAAACAGTAGCTGTTGTTGGTTGAGCTGGATAAAAAAGCACAGGGGCCAGATTTTAGCAGACATCAAGTTTGAATTAGGCAAACAAAAGTAGTAGAATAGATGTGTAGCATTCGCTTCAGAAGAATAGTTTTGACATTTGAACTATGCTGCTGTATAATGTTAAAGATGTAGCATGATAATTCAGAACCAGCATTGCGCATTACTTATAACAGAAAGGAATGTCTAATAACAGATCATAATCAGATGTCAGTTTCAGCTTCAGAATGTAGAAGCCTTTTTAGTAAATTCTTAACTCAGGGAACATCTCTCATGCGGAGGACAAAATCAGCAAGTAACTGACCGTATACACAGCATAGGGGCCAGAGTAAAAAATGACGGAACAAACAATATATTTGTCACAGACTGTCCAAACCGTATCAACATATTTGAAACTTGAGATAAGGTAGATTATGGAGCATGTCTGTTATTTTGTACTGGCTTTTTATCATCAAACAGAAACATTTGTCATAAGGTTAACCCAAGATGAACTGAAGCTCTATTTATGATAGAAAAGATCAGAAGCCATGAATTTGTAATGAATACAGGTAGGAAGTAATCATGATGAGTGATGGAGACAGTAAGAGCTTGAGTATTTAAACAGACCTGGGTAGGTAGCGACCATTAATGTTTAAATCCTTAAAACATTTTGCAGATTGTTGATCGTAACAGCATCTTGCTTTCCCCCGGTCTTCTTATTTTCAGGGATCGCACTTTAGAGTTTACTCCTTCCTCTGACTTTTCCAACATACCAAATTTGATAATTGCAATAACAGAAAACCAGATTGTTCACCCGGAACCTGCTAAAATAGCTTGCTCTGACAGCTGAGATCAGTTTGCCTTGCATAAAAGAGAATCCATCAGCAGTAAGTGACGGGCAAGGATGTAGCAAAGAATCACAGACGATGGCAAAAGCTGATAACAGAGTTATTACTATTATTTGTGATAAGTGCTTTCAACAATAAGAAGGATCAAAAACAAAATTGTATAGCTTTATAAGATAAAAGCTGTTTGAAATGAGTCTGAGTAATGCAGCAGCAATGATGCTCAGTTTTGGAGAAACCAACAACATTATATTCCTGCAGAACCGAGCGAAGTTTATGTAAAAAGTAGTAAAGACATAGGCAAGATGTTGTTTTAACCAGACTCATGTATCCTGCCATATTTTCACCCATACCACATTTTAGCAGAAAAAGAATTCTTCCTAGCGGGAAGTGTAAAGTACAACAGCTAACCTAATTTAACACAGATCTTTTAAGGAAGCAGTACGTCATACGGAACAAATTTAGCAAGGAACTGTCAAAATCTTAAATTATCCATTGAAGAAGAAAGAACCCTAAGTAAATGTCATTGTTAAACCATTTCAATTAAGAAAAAATTATCCACGTAGATTCTCAATATCTTAACACTCATCAATCTCAAAACAGGTTATACTTAGAAGGACTCAGCAGACCATGTAACACTGCAGTACTTTGCTACACCTCAACCATTGCCACATATTGACTCATTATTGTAACAGAGTATCGTATTTTCATGCGGCATACAGCCAGTAACTGGTTGGATTCTATCAGTGGGTAGAACCTGAAGTATAGAAAACTTCTTGGTAACATGCATGGATAACAGCGGTGATAGACCAAAGAAGCAGTTTTAGTCGGATCATAACCAAGCATCTGCAGCCAGATTCATTAAAACTAAGTTCAAACAGATCCACACATGCTAAACAGAGACTAAAATGTGTTATTTCTTTGAAGTGCAGCAGTATGATAGTTAATTTATGAGTCATAAAACAATGTTGTCAAACAAATGAAGAACAGGGCAATTTTATGTCCTGAACTACCAGGAAACTATATTGCTAATAGGTGCAGAACCTAAGCAGATGCAGAAGTTTTATTCAAGCTGTAGCAGCATATTTTTATGTCAAAAAATCATCTACAATCGAGACAGGTTATTGCAGATTTCATACGATCCCTTATGGCACGTATTGTTCCTAACAACAATAGCCTGGGTGATAAGAAACATATTGATCTCTATCGTATAAGAAAACTAAACTGCGCATATAGTGTAATCAGAGTGGGGTTTGTCCAAGCTGTCATCAAAGCTGTCTAAATCCTGTGACTGCGACTTAAGAGACATCAGAGGAGTAATTGTGCCAGATTCACTGCTCATACTATGCCATTCATTGGTAGTGAAGGCAGAGGGTAGAATGTAAATAATGTAGAATGCCGAAATAACTTTTGTTTTAAACAGCACAAGGCAGAGGCATACAACAAGAACAAATGGATATCGACCATCCAACAGATTGAAAATGTCAACTTAAAGAGAGTAAAGTATTCTATGTATAACTTCTTAAAGTCCAGCATAATATTGCATCAGAAATGAATCATTTATCCATAATAAAGTTGCTGTGTAAAGGTCATAACCATGACCTTAACCTGGACTGGTTTTCATGATGGTAATTACTCATCATACCCGTTTAACGTCCGAAAATCAGAGGCATAAATAAAGTCTATATACCACCGTAATAAGTAGATGAGGTATGAGTATTTCTTTGTCTTGATACTGGTTATGCAACAGTAGTAAACATATATTTCATCACTTCCTGGCTTCGCATTTTTCATGATTGGTATAAGTAGATGTAGGAAAAATTGAGCAAGCCTTAAACTGCTGTAATAGCTTTTGCGAATGCAGTGAAAATGGGAGTAATTAGAGCTTGCATACCTTCATATCCCTTGCTTGATTCTGTTTGTTTTTTATTCGTACGGTTCAGTAATGTATTGTACCTGTAACCTCCAGATTTCCCCTCTGTTGCAGTTGTAGTTGTAGTCTACTTGAGCATTTGTTTTGCCTTTTGGAGCGGGAATTCTACAAACCCAGATCATCCTCTACAGAACACAATGGTGACGTTGTTGACTGGTGGGCCGAGTCCCTCCCGCGTAAATGATGGATTACGGCCTCAGGCTCGATATTACTGTAACAAAAACTGATGGGAAACAGAAGCAAGAAACGATCATATCTTGGAAATTTTAATCTGCTGATACAGCTTGCTGCTTGGATCCTAGAAGTGCAGCGAAATATCGCACCAGAAGTAATTATAGTCTATAATTACATACTTCAATTTTATAGATTCAGAAACTGCTGGAGTTTTAGCATTATCAAAGAAACAATAGCTTTGTCAAGGAAGCAAAATTGAGGCAATAAAGAGAATCAAGTCCTTCTAAACCGGGGAATTTCGACAGCAAATAACATCGGGAATTTGATCGTTTTCAACCAGAGCAGTAATACAACCAGATGTTATCATCGGATTAGAAATTTAGGTTTGATCTTGGAACAAGTGTTCACAAGCAGAGTTGTACCAGTTTATAAATGTGAAAGTGTGCTGCAACATGAATTTAAACAGCAGTAAAACCTGACAGGAAACAGAAACAAGAAATGATCACAGGCCAACCTGGTTTAACCATTCTTTTTAGACTGTAACAGGAGTGAACAAGGCTTACAGAGCCAGTCAATCGAACCAAGTCATGATACTGTAACATGAACACATATGATCAATTTTACTACGATATGAGGACAACTTCTGATCAATTGCCAACTTAATCAGTCTTTATCAATGAATCAGAAGCAAAGTATTCTATAGGAGTTTATGCAATCATCAAGATATGTAGAACTGCTGTAATCTAAAAGCTTTGAAACAGTGCATAGATAAGACCTGGAAATAGCCAAGATTCTGGCCAATCTGACCATAGATACCCTTGTGACAGCAAAGAAATCTTTTAATTAGACCACGCATACAGATAAATATTTCGCAAGGTACCGCATCAAGGTATTGTAACAAACTGTGTTGTAACAAATTGTGTATTTATGAAGAAGTATCTGCCACTTTAAACTTTGATGGCAATTGAATAATAATCGTGAGAGTATGATAATTGGAGCGCTGGAATGGGTTTCTTTATCTGCGTAGACATAGATTATTTGCAGCAGTGAGATATATCAATCAATTAGTTTATAGCAAAGAAAGAGAAAATACTTATTTCCAGACCAAGAAATTGACCACAGTCAGGGGACCTATTTCAAGGCGGTCCTGATAACTTCTTTCAGTATGTTCGTTTTTGAACATTGATTATATGGAGCATTAAAACAGGCTCATATAGCGGGAGTAATGAAACTATCAAGTATTGACTTATTGCTGCCCAGTAAGTATATAATAACGATGTTCAAAGCGAAGCATTTGATTGCAGTAATCTAAGCGAAGAAATGAATATTACTTAACCATCAGGTAGCTAGCAATTTGTACTAAAGAAGCAGCGAAAACTGTAGCATATATAGCTCAAGACATTAACTAAACAAATCATAAAACAAAGGGCAAAATTGATTTTTAGAAGAAGCTCATCATAGCAGCAGCAAGGCAAAGAGAAACGATTGAGTAGAATCAGAGGAGTAATGCATGCAGGAAAAGCAGATTGTAAAAGGTTTAACTTAAACCTTATAGAAGCAGGCTTACAAAGGATCGCAATTTTGAGTGAATTTGGGAGCAAATCAAACATGTCACTTCTGCTGCCCTGCTGAACATTGTATCTGTAGCTCAAAGCCTTTTCACAATTTTGAAAAATTCTCTAGTCATGTAAATGCCCGGACAGATAAATTCTAGCCGGAATGGTCCTTAAACAAGCACGTTAGCAGGAGTATGAGTTGTTCACGTCGGTTTAGACTTATTGCATAATAATTAGTTCCAGAATGTAGTTAACAATCAGCTGAATCAAGTTTTATACCCGCACCAAAAATTAGCAGAAAAGATAGCAAGGCCGAAGCGTAGATCATCCAAAAAGTGTAACATATGAGTGATGCAGACTAAAAAGATGCAAAGATAATGCAGCTGCTTGCTGTCGGTTCCTGCTGGGAGATACCAACAATACCATAATTGTGCAGAAATCTGGTCTATTCATACAAAAGTGGAAGAAACTCGTTTGTTAATCATTTTCAGATTTCTAAGTAGAGAGACAAGCAGTAACTAGGCTGGTCAAGGAATTCTGGGCAGATACTAAGAATATAGCAAACTATGCTTTTATTAGATTGGAGTATTTATCAACAGCAAAACAGATAAAAAAGGAAAGTATATAGAAAGCTAGTATTGTTGTGCAACAGTTCTAGCAACTACAGTAGCAGCAGAATCTATAGTAGCATTTTTCCTTTAGTAAGACCGATAACAAATGAAGTATTATCTTATAAACAGAGGGGTGTTTTAAAATTGTTCCGATTATAGCAGTACCCAAAAACAGAGAGTAGAATCTAGCAAACTACCAACTATCAATCCTCAATTGTTTAAAGCACGATGTAAAAGGGAAGCGGATAACAACAAGTAAATAGAAACTTATGCAAATTTCAGATAAAAGAGGCTTAAAACAACAAACTCTGAACAGAAAGCTAACAAACAACTTGTGACAGTAAGTGCGATTACGTGGATGCAATTATGCAAAACTTTTCCAGCCAGAACAATCTTTTAACAAGTGGGCTACTAAAAACATGATTAGTGTAACATATGGGGAAAGAAACTATACTTTAAACTGAGGTACGCTATTGCTATTGAATCGTGACAAATGCAGAAGACTGCTTTTTAGTGATGGAAATACTTTTAAATTAAGAGAACATAATCAAAGACCAAACAGCCATAAATATTCTCTCATGCTGTAGTAATTAACACCCATTGTAACAGTATGGATAATATATCTCGCAGAATCATATCCTATTTAGATCATGAAGATAATCAGCTTGAATGATGGTAAAATAAATGATTCAAGCAGTATTAAAACAGAAGCAAAGAGCTATAGCAAAGTTGATAGAATCTGGTTTTACACATGTTCTTGTTCGGTAGCAACATTAGTACTTAAATCAGAGAAAGTATATTGAAGTACGGTTTTACTTTGTATACTGACCACCTTTGCTCAATTCAGTTTGTCAGAAGCAATATTTAAAAACTGATGTAGCAGATATTACAGATGCGATAGAAACAGAAATAATTTTAGAGTTGCACACTACTTTTTAGGATCTCAAAAAGCTAAATACAAGGAAACCGGTGTTTAGCCAAAAAAATGTTGATTCTAATAGCTCAGAAACAACAAATAGTCAGAGAGTTTCAATTTTTGTCATACTGACCATAGCAGCAACAAATGATCCATAGATTGGAACAAGGATCAAGAAGAAATCCCGGATTAGATTAAGCAAAATAATTTTGCACATGTTCCTCATGGAATTTCTGCAGTTTCTCAGACTGATCATAAAAAATTGAATCAAAGCAATAACAGCTTAACCAGAGGTACCTGAAACTTGTTGTTACACACGACTCAAGAAGTAAAATATAGAAGGAGCCGAGATTCTTTCTGAAGCAAAAAACAGAAGCAATGAAGACTCCTTTCTTTGAAAGAAAGTTTTATCTAGAATTTCAACCAGACAAGAAGATTTATAAGATCAAAGTATTTATCTAAAATCTATGCTATAGAAACAGCAACAATTTGTGCCACAACAGATACTTGAGATGAGGTGGGTATGATTTCTTTTTTCGTAACAGACCTTGTGACAATCGACATGATCACTATCAATTTCTTAAATTTCCGAAATGAGAAAAGATTTTTAGGCGATCAGAAGTAAGCACATCCCTGGAAATCAGAGGCACAAGTCTTAAGAAGAGACAAAGAGACAATCATGCTCAACACATAACAGATAATTAAGCCAGTATTTCAAGATTGATGGACTTATCTCAGTTTGGGGGTTGCTTGCTTCATACTTTTATCGATTGTCAATGCCTTGGAGAATTCTTGTTTCGAGCTTGGTCTTGAGACTTCGATCTATCCTGGAAGGAAGATGTCGCGTGGCTCTTAGTTGGTGACATCGTCCGGCCCTTCACTTGAGGATGCGGCCGAGGAAGTTGAATTGTCCTCCGGTCAAGGAGCTTCCGGCGGCCAAGAGGATTTGATGCGGCCGAGGAGTTGATGCGGCCAAGAAGGTTGCGGCCAGGGGAGGTTGATGCGGCCGAGGAGTTGATGCGGCCAAGAAGGTTGCGGCCAAGGGAGGTTGATGCGGCCGCCGAATTTGATCTTCTTGTGGACGAGACGACTTTGAAGTCGATGCTTCCGGACCAGAGATTCCTTGGGGACTTGATCGTCGTTCTCCAGGGAACAAGGAAAATCTACTGCGGCCAAGGAGATCCGGTTGATGCGGCCAAGAGAGTCTGTTGCGGCTGAGGGTGCCTGTTGCGGCCTAGGGAGTCCTGCGGCCAAGAGAATCTGTTGCGGCTGAGGGTGCCTGTTGCGGCCTAGGGAGTCCTGCGGCCAAGAGAATCTGTTGCGGCCAAGGGCGTCTGTTGCGGCCATCTTTATTAATTTCCCATCCGGTTTTGTACTGAGGGTGCCACTTTGGTCGTTGAATCGTGCTTAACATTTTCCTGTTGTGCTCAACTTCTTCCGGTAGTTGAACAATAATCATCCCCTGGTGCAGATAACAATGGTTGTTGAATAATAACCATCTCCCGGTCATGGATGGGGATGCTTGCCGGATCATATATCTTTAATCGCCGGATCAAACATCTTCAATCGTTGCTTGCGGTAGTCGATGTTGTGCTTGGTCATCCTGGCCATGTCCAATTTGCTTTCCTCTGATGACCGATCTTGAGGAATTTGCTCTTCTGAGCTTTCGGAAAAGACTACATTTCCATCGCGCCCTAAGCTCTTAGGCGAAATCAGAACCGCTTTCCCCATTGCTTTCTGCGAATCAGCTTAATTAGGTATAATCAGAAGAAATCAAGATGGATTAGAATCAGCTTTTGCGAATTTGAAAGTAGAAGAAGGATATTTTAGAGAATGTGTTCAGAATGCTCCCCTAAATTTTGGCAGCTACGGAGCTGGGGTGTGGTTTGATTCATGTTCTTGGAAGTAGCAGTCGATTTGTCAAGCGTCGCGATTTAATCTTCTAATTTCTTTTGATCATGTAACACCCCCCAAAGCCTATCGTGGTTATCGCAATCTGAACACTTAATCGAATACGTCGCAGCGGAAATAAACAACACCTGGATCTTGCCACGGTCTGATCGATAGAATATACCGGCTTAAATACTTACAATACTTATCCAAAACACTTACCCAACTTAAACATCAACATTCTCAATACCACAACCAACCGAGTACTAGTATCTTATACACAATCCCAAACTTACATCAGTTTAACATAAACAGTCGGGTGCACAGGCGCAACCCGAACTCAAAATAAAAGTCCCCACCTAAGTCTAACCGCACCTACTCTCGTAGTGCGTCCTCATGGGCCTCTTACCTGCAAGTGTAAAAATAGCCCCCGAGGGGGTCAGCACGAATGCTGGTACACCCTCTCATGGCCCCCAAGCTAACGGGGCTACGACAACTAATTGTCGATAGCATGGAAATTGATACATACACAAACATAATATGAAGTGCAATAACAATAACCACAGATGAACATATATAGTTCACAAGCAATGAACGACTCAAGCGTTCCCTTATCAAGTGGGTTAGTAACCCCCTCCTTAGTCCTCATTTCCTTAATCTCAGTTCCTTACCTTACCTTAATCTTAATCTCAATCTCAATCTTAATCTCAGTATACAAACCTTTCCTGGAAGGGATTGGTTTTATCTAATTCGATCCTGGGATTTAGGTGATCCCACCGCACCATCTAATGCCACCTACTCTGGACGGGAGTCCAGCGTAGCTGAGCCGGCAACCGGCCCTAGGCAACAAGTCCGAAGACAAGTCCTTAAGCGGAGGGCGGATCTGATTCAGATACCGTCCCCCTTTTTCCTTAGCATGCATGACCGGAGATCGGTCCCGGGTTTCCTCACTCAAATTCCAGTTAGTAAACATCTTACACACCATGTGCTAGCTAAGCCTTAACGGGCATTAACCAACAACCATCAACTTAACTCTTATTCTTAACTCAGTAAGTACTAAACTTGGTTAGTAACAATCTCAAGTCTCGCGGTTAGTGTAAATATAACACAATCACAACGAGAACAATATAACCGGTTGCATGCTTTATCTTGTTTTAGTCATAGCAAATAAACAGATAGCACACAAGCCGAGGGACACCTCGTTAGCAAGCAGGTCACAAAGGATTGTACCGTTCACCGTCGATCGTTGTTTGACTAATCTTCTTCGGGGGTCCCAACTCACAAACCTAAAACATTCATTCATTTTTAGGTTATTAGTTATTTACACCTTACTTAACTCACTTAGTCCCTAAGGACTTCCATTCAATAACCTCTCAAGTCTTTATCACTTAGTCTTACAAACTTAACTTTAAACATTAAAACTTATACTTAATCTTAACTTAATTCCTTAAGTTCTTAGGGTCCCAATCATTACTACCCTAACAAGGGCATACCTCATTACCCATTACCATTCTTAGAATTTGAAATTCTTTTTTTTTTTTAGGCTCGACCGGACTTACCGACCGGACTTGCCTAAGTCCGGTCCATTCCAGTACCCTTTTACCGTTGGAAAATTCACTCCGACCGGACTTACATGTCCGGTCCTATGTCCGGTCGATTCCAGAGACTTATTACCGTACAAAATTCATGCCGACCGGACTTGACAAGTCCGGTCCCATGTCCGGTCCATTCCAGAAACATTTTCCCTCACAGAACACAAGCCCGACCGGACTTGTAAGTCCGGTCCCCCAAGTCCGGTCGATTCCAGAAACATTTTCCGGTAGTGTAACAGAGCCCGACCGACCTTGCAAGTCCGGTCCTAAGGCCGGTCGGCTCTAGAAACTTGTTTCTAAATTCTCTTTCAACTCCAAACTTCTCCTCATATATTCTCATATGTTATAACCTCATTTGGGCACCTCAAATACAACTTAAGCCCTCCTTAAAATACCTTAAATCATCCACCAAGATCCACCTTAGTCATTATGCATTTTCCTTGCAATAATGCTAACACTTGTAATGTTTTCCTCTAGGTTTCTAGGTGGTGGTTCATACCTAGTGTAACCACTATGCCAAATGTTTTCTTCACCACTATAACATCATCTCCCAAGCATCTCTCACTATCTAAAACTCTTTTAAACATTTACTTAAGGTTCCTTAACAAGTCTAAACTTCCATCATCATCACATTATTTCCTTCCTAGTTGTGCATCAACATTTGCCTAAGTCCTAAACACTCGAATACATTCTCTTGATTCCTAAATCTTCCATGGTGATACCTAAGTCATCATAAGTCATTAAAACACCTTAACTTCACCCTTTTCATCAAGACAACCCATAGAACATTCCTAGTACTTCCTTAGTCATTAAATTCCCTTAGGATATCTTAAACACTTAAACTCTCCTTTAAATTTTGCCATGGGTTCTCTAGTATATAGTACTTCCTAACAAATGGTTTTTCTCCATCAAACAACCAATACCACACAAATTCTCATCACACACCTTAACACCCAACTTGCACTAAAACTTCACCCACATCATTTAATGCTTAAACTTAAAATGCTTGGCACTTAGGCCCTTAAGTACATAATCTTAACCACTGAATTTCCACAAATATATGCCTTCAACCTGCGAATACACTCAACAAGGCTCCCATTGAAATAAATGCTTCTTGTGCTTCACCTTTATTCTTAAACTATCTCTTTTCTCATTTGCCCCTTAGTCACAAGTTCACAAGATAGTCATTGTTTCTCCTAGGTTTTTATAGCACCTTCCCAATATAAACTCTACACTAAACTCATCATATACTCACATCTCATTCCCTTAAACAACAAAACACCTTAAGGTAAGTAATTTACCTTGTTTTCTCACAAGCTTAAAAGCTTTTCTCCTTAGGTTTTTCTTTGCTCAATCTCGGTCACCAATGTGATTCTCCTTGCCAATGTTCTAACCAATATCCAATGACTCCAATGAGTACTAGATAACACATTAACCCTAAGGAACAAACCCTAGGTTTAAAAATATGTTTTAAGGTATTAATGTGATTGTTTTACCTTGGTTTCTCAAGACAACTTGGATGTGAAGCAAGAAGGACCTCCTCTCTCCTTTGAAGAGTAGAAACAAGCTAGAACAAGGCATAAACATGGAGTCCCATGAGTATATATTTTCAGTCATGTGAAGAAAATGGTGGAAACCTAGATTTTCTTACACTTTCTTTACCTTAAGAGATGGAGATGCCAATGGAGTCTCCAAACTTGAATTTCCTCCTCTAATGGTGGTTTGACTTGGCACCAAAATGAAGCTCTTGATGTTTTGAAAAGATAGAAGGAAGGAGCTTGAGCTAACTAAGAAGAGTATGTATTTTGTTTTGGATTTGGAGCTAAAATGAGCAAGATGTTGCAAGAGAAGGTGGAGCTAGCATGGAAGGAGCTTCACGTTAATGGAGAAGAAAAGAGAGCAAGAAATCGTGTGAGACAAGGAAGAATGAAGAAGTGAGGAGAGAGGTAAGCAAAATGTGATATTTATCTTAAAAGGTGAATAGTACTTTATGCTTTATAACTTACTTATTTTGCTTTCTCTTTACTTAGCTAGATAAGTGTGGTGAGTCACACTTAAAAACCGGCCCCCTTTAGTGAATGAGGGTAGTTTAGTCTTTGTTGACCAATGTCTCACTTATATAGACTTATGTTATAAACTAGCTTAATTTCACTATCATCAAAAACAAGGCACATTGTTGGAAATTTTTGATTTCCCTTGATATAGACCTCCAAATGTGATACTATCTAGTACACATATTAATTAAAGGGTAATGATGGACATTTAGCCATTCAAAACTCATTTACAAGACAATTTTTTCAAAAACGTGCTTTAAGACTCCTTAAAGCACATTTTGTGTTTTAACTAGTTTTCAAGCTTGGTTTTCTTTGGTAATTGACTTAAAATGACCATTAGGATATTACTAAGGTCTTAGAACAATATTTCGGTACTCTCCCATGTCTCTCCAAGCTTAGAGCACGTTTTGCTTAAACTGCTCTTTTTGGTGTTTCCTTATATTTTCTTTGATTAGAAATGTTTCTTAATGTTTCTAAGGCATTATTTAGCCTTCTTATATCTTAGTTTATCATTTAAACACCATATCTAAGTTTGGGGTATTTCAGATCATTATTTGTTTTTTCCGATTTCTGATTCCGGAATCGGGATCCTCTTCCAATCGTTCCTTCCAGCATGCTCAGAATCAAATCGTCGAAATCTCTTATCATCCTCCTTTCCACAGATCCGGTCGTCTTCTACTGATTCTCTTTTCTATTTGTCGCAGGCGGTAGTTCCACACTGCTCATCGCATCGCTTACGAGGGATAATTTTCGGTAAAATCGAACAGGTCCGTCGATCATAAAGATCTTTTGATCTTTAAAAATCGCATAACTATACTCAAGATTGCGGTGGATGATCTCATCGTTCTTCCAACCATATCTCTTACGACGGCCGACCTTTGTCAAGATCTTAATGTAGACTCTGAAACTTCAATCGTACGCGCAACACTCTTCATAGATAAGCTTCGACTAATCTCCTTGATCCCTTGACTTACCCGATCGATCGAACTAGGCTTGTGGTTGAATCGTGGTTGCCGACTGTTCAGCCGTTCGTTTCCCACAGACGGCGCCAAATGAAAACACGTAATTTGGTTCCTCCAATCTCACGAGCTAATTGAACATTAGGACTAATGGTGGTTCGGCTATGATCTCGCCTACATCCACTTACTGACATTGTATTTATTACTTCTTTTGGTATTACAACATGTCCATGCCTACGAAAGATCAGTGAGTGAAGCTAGTAATAGTTGTTCTTTGTTCTAACCCTTTGAAAAAAAATCTGCACATTCATTAATTAGTTTCCTCGAATGTAATTCTAACCCACCAATCTAATCTGTCAAATATACCATTCGCATGATCAGAAACGGATATCTAATATAGCGTACAACATTGTGAATGGGGAGTGCAAGCCAATAATCGACCAATCTGCTCCGGTTTACATAACTATTGGCGATGGAGGGAATCTGGAAGGACTAGCAACCAAGTAATGATCTTCACAACATAATCATATCCGCCACTCCATTAATTAATTGTCTTGGTTGATTTTTGTTCCTCATTTGGTGCAAAATTTATGATCAATTTTCTGAGCTGTGTTTACTGGTCGTTGTTGTGGTTACAGCATGACAGAGCCACAACCAGAGTACTCGGCTTTCCGGGAATCCAGCTTTGGTCACGCAATATTTGATATAGAGAACAGAACCCACCCATCCTATAGCTGGCATCGGAACCAGGATGGGTTCTCTGTGGAAGCTGATAGGATGTGGTTCTTCAACAGATGTTTCCTTCCAGTGGATGAGATCGCCAGTAATGGGGATCATTAGAACTCCATGGGTGTCAATGATGATCCCAAGAAGAAGAGAGGTGAGGAAAGAAAGATTGTTTCCGTATTGTTCACTTGGAAATTAGGCAGGATAAGATAGTTACCCTCTGCCATACAGTAAGGCTGAAGCCTTAGTCCTGTGAATTTTAAGAAGTTCTGTCCATTCTTACAGATGGAATAAAACCTCGGTCTATAGTGGAGATTATGTACGTAATTCATGAGTTTTTGTATATCAATGTAAATATTTTTTTCAGGTTGCATCATATTGAGTATTATTACCAATTTGAATGATATTATCAGTGTGGAATCTTATTATATGTGGTGCAATTAAAAAAGAATCCCTTATTAGGTGTCGGTTTTTAAATGACTGACTCCTTAGCATTGTATTATTTTTCAAAAAATACACTTCTGGTGACGGTTATATGATGAAAACCGACACCTGAGATACAAACCTGTAGTGTCACCCTGATGAGCGACGGTTTGAAAACTGACGCCTAAAGGGTTTTAAAACCGACACTAGAGGTGTTTTTTCTACTAGTGCAAGCCTCTCTTCTTTCTTAATTTTGAAGGCTTAAACACACTCCAAACAACAACAAAATCACACCACTAGATTCCTCTTGGCTTGGAGATCATTCTCCACCTTTCAAAATCCAAAGACCTCACATTTGACCTCCATAGAAGAAGCTCCAATTGAAGGTTCAAGCTGCTCATTTTGATCTAGAACAACCCCTTGGTTGCTTAAGGTAAGAAGGAAGTCCAAAAACCTCCATTTCTAGCCTTTTCTTTGTTTTTTTCGAATTTCCAGATTTTGAGCCTTTTGTTCTTCATGTCCTAGCCGATTTTTGTCTTCAAAAAGGGCTGGAGTTGTGTTACTTTAGTTGCCCAAGACTTCACGTAGAAGTTACAAGGTAATACCCCTTATTAAAGCTCCAATCATTCTCTTTATTTCTAGGTGAATTCAAGAACTAGTATTGAGTTAGTGTTATTGCTCTCGAATTGGCTAGCTTAAGCAATTAAACTCCCTACTGGTTGGTTGTGCAAAAAGAACAAGAGAGAAAGAAAAAAACAAGACAAGAGGGAAGGAGCAAGAAATAAAAGGAAGGAAATCAAGAAAAAAAACTCCAAGGTAATTGATTTACCTTGAACAGAATTTTGAATGCCTTGTGTATGAGAAACTTATACTCCTATAGTATTGATTATGCTATTGATGGGAGTAAGAATTTGAGATTTACTTAGTGTAGTTTACATTGATGAGTAAGGCCTTGAAGCCTAGCTAAGTTAAGTATGTTTGTGCTGGGAATTATAGTGTTGTTGATGTCTTAAACAAACAGGATTGCTAATCTGAATGGTGTGGGCAAGTTAGTGTTGTGAGAAATGATAGAAATATGGGGAAACTCTGTCAAATTTTGGCTAGAAACTAAGGGCATTGGTGAATGAAATAACCTAGGATAAACTAGGTATGTTTAGTGATGAAGATTTAGTGTTTAAACACTTGGAAATCAGATTTGAGGGAAATGTGTATTTGGGGTGGAACAAGAGTTGAGAATAATGCAAGTTCAACCCTAGTAATGACACTAGTTGATGGAGTATTGAGTGGTAGAAGGAGAACCAAAAATCTGTAACATAGGACTTAGCAAATTAAGTGCAGAAATGAAAGTGGTAAAATTAGGTGATTCGAACCTAGGATTGGGTGATGAGTTATTAAAAGAATTAGTGAGGTTTAGAAGGTCATTAAGGTGCTAAAGTATGCTAGTTTACATGTAGGAAAATTGTTGATGAGACGGGTAAAAGAATGGAGTTAAAACAAGTCTAAATGTGTAGCTAAACAACTTGGGAAAAATGCTTCAGGGGCCGACCGACCCTAGGACCGACCCAGGGTGGGTCGATCGAGCTCAATTTTTAAGAACGCGGATGTCTTCTTCATCCGACCGACCCAAGGGACTGACCCTGTCTAGGTCGGTCGGGCTGAAAAATTTAGACGCAGATGTCATCTGCATCCGACCGACCCAAGGGACCGACCCTGTCTTGGTCGGTCGAGCTGAAATTTTCAAACCTAGTAGTCTCTGCATCCGACAGACCCTAGGACCGACCCAGGGTTGGGTCGGTCGGGTCAAATATAAAAAAAAATGTGTGTGTGTGTGACACTAGTAGTAAACCATGGGGAGATTAACGATGATATAAAATTGTTAAGGATTGATTAATGATATGAAATGTATAATTGATGTTTTAACTTAGTAAATGTGTGGGTGATGACATTATGAGGTGACTAAGAGTTGTCTAATGACATCAAACGACCTCTAAAGGTAAAGACAAGTATGAGTTTAACTCTAAGTGTAGAGAGTAGGCAAAGGTAGTTTTGGAAACGTTAGAGACGTAACGAGTTAGGTTAATTAGAGATAATTTACCTCCCAACATGATGAGTGTATAGGATCCGATTAGTGGGACTCCGGAGGAGAGTCGACAAGCAAAGAGACAACGGTTAACGGTATGATTTTCTCATGCCCTGTATACTACCGGGGTTACCCCAAATTGTGTGTTTGTGTGTTATATGCAACCACCTAAACAAGATAATATGCATGAAAAGGATTTATTGTACTTCCTTATGTCTTGTATTGACCATGCCTTGAATGAATTATGCTTTACATTGCACTTGAATGAGATGTGCTTTACATTACACATGAATGAATTGTGCTTCATTGCGCTTGTATGAACTGTGCTCTACATTGAGCCTGAATGAGTTGCGCTTATCTTGCACTTGTCTGTGTTGTGACTAACCCCAAATTTGTGTAACTCAAGTAAGGTATAACCAATGTTTGTGATACCGTAAATTACGAACGAATGATGCTCGCTAACACCTTAATTATGCGACTATCCTAGCCATGAGTAAAATGATAACCGAGTAACGTGAGATGCCGTTGTGGATACGGTCATGTGTAAGGATGAGGAGGCAAGAGAGTTGTTATCCAAATCCTGGCCCAACCTTCCCAATAAGGTCCCGACCCATTAAGGGCACGACCCGGGGAAGTAAGCCAAGTAAAGCCCGGTGGTGAGACGAGCATGTCTCTGCCCGGAGGTCAAACAATTTGACTTAAGAATTATTCATGAGAGGAATAATTGGTAAGTGAGATTAAGACTAGAGTGAGTCTTAAGTTCTACAGCAGAGAGTTTAAGCATCCGTTGAACCAGATGAGTTAGTATCTATTTATGAGAAGAGGTTAGAACTTGGGAAGAGAACCTCAAGACCTCAAAGACTAACAGAACGTTGACTTGTGATTTGTCTTCTGTTTGCATGTGTGATATGCTATTCTAAGTGTTTCCTTTACATGATTAATGTGGTGTTCATATTTGCATGATTGCTTGAATTGAAAATGAACTCCATGTAGGCGACCAAGTAGTCGGTGTACCCCCGTTGGCACGTGGGGTATGCGAATTACATGCCAGCAAATTTGCTGAGCCCCTTGGGGCCATGTTTTTATTTTTTAGGTACCCGAAGCTGATTGGTCGAGATTGAGACCAGCTTACTATGCATGTTAGCTAGGGTATTAGAACATGTAAGGTATCGTACGCGGGTGTGAAGCCCTAGAATGGCATGCGTGCCACATGTACATGTAAATTTTGTATTGAATTAAGTAGATCCTAGTAGTCATGAGTAAGGTGAGGTACTCAAAGTTGACTTGTAAGTCCAGTGAGAACGGAATGGATGTTCAGGATTACACATTAGTAACTCGGTACAGTTTAGATCGTCAATGAATGAGTTTTGGTTCACATATGTGTAGAGTTGTATGAGTACTTGGTATTCTAGACCATCAGACCGTTACTGTTGTATGTTAGGCCTGGTTAGTCGCGTGGGCGACTAACGGCGTTGTATCACCCCTGTAAGTTTGTAATTATCCGCTGCGATTAGACTGATGACTGAGACGATTGGACCGTACTTAGAGGATTAACGTTTGGGGTGTTACATCCTCTCTAACTCGGGAAAACCCGATCTGGCAGTTATAAAACATTCGTTTAAGAACCAGAACCTATCATACGGTAGATTCCAAGAACCGGAAATCCCGGATACGGTTCCGTTTGAACGACAACAACCGCACCAAGTGGCTGAAGAGCTAGAAATCCTATCTATAGGAGACCGAAACTTGTGGCAGCATGGGGCGACATGCCTAGCAGTCGCGCGAACCTGGCTGGCCATGCAGTAGTAAGAAGGAAGTCACCAATGTGTAACGTAGCGGAAAATAAGAAGTAACAAACCCGTGACACACGTCTACGGGACCGCAGCAGTTAGATAATATCACCTAACAAAATATTAGCCGACTAAGGAACTAGTCAGGAGTTGGAAACCCCCAACCCACCCGCCTCAAGAGGTTACAAACCTGATCGGCATAGCCAGACCACCATGAGAACATTCACGAAACGTACTCTGATAGGACTACAGATATAGTTCCTACGGAAGAGTCAAGGCCATGGAGGATTTACTTAGAAGGTCAATAATTAAGAACAGAGGACCAAACGAAGAGCCAATAAGAATACCGAATACGGTAAACCATACCGCAACCGGTATATGTATTTAACCGAAAACCAACCTGCATGGCGCACTTGCAAAGGCAAGTGCAGTAATAACAGGACTATTCGTAGAGACCTTTAATAGCCAAGAAGTACTTAGTGAAGTACCAAGATGGCAATGGAAGTAAATATAGGATCACAATCCTAAGAAACCGAAGAGCGAAACCTTGGAAAGGCTAACGGCCTAACCATTGTATTAAGGAATATACCAGTCGACGAGAAGCTAGACTGGGTCAAGACCACCGGACGTTGAGATATCCGGGAAAATTTTTCTCAAAACTCAACCTTTCCTTTCCGAACTCAAAATTTTCTTTTAAAACCCAGATTTCTTTTAAACCAAACCTAGCAGCTCTATACCGACATCAATGCCACCTAGAACAGGTAAGTTACCCCAGCTCGCTTACGAACAACCATGGGACGATATGAGAGGAGTTGACAACAGAATACTTCACTTTGGCGTGTGACGAACACTACGAGTGTACAAAGATGTGGGATGACCGCACTCCATAGGAGCTTGTGGGCCTGACAGACCTATTATGAGTTAGTCAGGTAAGTGGTAACGTATCATTAAGGTACCCCACATATGTATACGAGTGGTGTACAAAACACGGGAAGTAGTCGACTCCGTACTACGGTCAGCAGTGCAAGTTCAGACAAGAGTGGTGATTACCACAAACAATGGAAGAGGAAGAACTCAGTTAAGACAACAAGCATAAAGACATCAGAGAACCCGTTCCAAGGGGACGAATAGAAACTAAGGAGTGCGAGAAGCACGGTTAGTAAGTAAAGACATTTTATACGTCTCAAGAACTGTGAAGGAATCACATGAAGATGGAGTGAATACCCAGCCTAAACCCAGTAAGGCAGATGCCTAACAAGAACATGTTAATGTTCAATGAACAGGATAGAATTTCCAGAACAATCACCACGGCTACCGGGAAATATTATTCTTCACCAAAGAGGATGTTAAACCCGATCAAGCACAAAGGAGAAAGCATCCATGGTCTACCCGAGATCAGGAGACATTACAAGTCTAAACAAGACAATTAGAAATACGGAATGCAATACGGTGTAGTTAACTCAACAACACCCAGGGACAATCCTTGAAGGGCGCCTGAGTCAACAGCAGTTGAATGAAATATCGTGACAAGTACGCGAGAGTTGAAACGAATACTCGGTTAAAACACCGAAGGAAATCCGCATAACGAAGGTACCCTAAATTGCCAGGGCAACCTGATATTACCTAAGGGGCCTCCCATGAATGGAAGCGTGATGCAACGACCATGCCATGGAGCCCAGTACTACCTCCAGACCATTTGATGGTATACGGAGAAGTAAAATTCGTACTAGTAGCCTACAGGAGAGAAGCTCGAGCTGCAATACGTAAAATCAAACAGTTGCAAAACCTACATAGATCAATAAGAAGAATTGCCGAGAATGGCACCAGTAAGAGAAGAGAGTATTTTATATAAATGAATAGAGCGGAGAACGAACCACACATCATAGGAGTGGGAATACCTCTCATCATCATGAAACCGCTGGAGCGGTATAGTGAAACTTAGGCATGTAGTCAATGCCAAGAGACAATTGGAACAATAGGAGAGATTTCCAAGAATAGTATGAAGAGAGAAGCTTTGACAGCAATTGTTAGAAACCGAAAGAATAGTCGGGTAAGAAGCAACACTGTATGTTTACAATGCGAACTGTACAGTGAACGACGCTCAAGGAGCATGGAAACCTAAAGCAAAGCATAGTCTGTAATCAGCCAAGTAAATGGCGAACCATAGTATAATGGTGGAAATATATAAGCGGTATACCAATTGCATAAGGAACCGAAAGAGCATCCCTAGAGGATCAGTTCGATAACAGGAGCAATAAGCTTTGGGACAAGAGTACCTAATTGCTAATAACCAACCGTATTAGATACGGAAGATTGGTAAAACACACCAATGAGTATGGCGCAAGCCAATTAAGCGAAATGATAAGTGTCCAACTGAGCATGATTTATAGGTGTATTTCATATATTAAATTAGCACTTTTCTTGCTCATTTCTCCACTTCGGTTAGTTTTCCTCTAGTTTATGTTTTATATTATCTCACAAATTTATTGGTTTAACATGAGGAAAACCAAGCTGGAAGTAAAGTAGACGAGAGACGAACACATAGACGCAACGGCTCAGAAACAGAGTCCAAACGAAGAATCTAGAGCCGGTCAAAATTCATAGAAGAAATAAGCATGTACGTCGTGAAAACAGGCGGACAAGAGACAAGGTGCTACTCGTCGTGAAACAGGCGGACAAGAGACACTTGCAACCGCCCAAAATGGGGCGGGACACACACCTAGCCAACCGCCTAATATCAAGCGGACATGACCATGGGCAACCGCCCAATATCAAGCGGACAAGCCATGGGCAACCGCCCAATACCAAGCGGACATGGAAGCGGACAGCAGCAGTTAGTCAGTCGCGCCAGTTTTCTTCTTCGCGTCGACTTCGTCCGTCGACTTGTTTCTGCCATATCCATCTACTTCGCCCGTCGACACCTTATTTTCCTGAACTCTGTCCCCTGCAATCAATGAAGCAATCAATCAATCTGCCAGCTCTTTTCCACCGCCTCAATCCATTCCTCAAAACCTCACGCGTCTGTCTATCTTCTCTACTGTTTCTTCCTTTCCCTATATAACACATTCCACCCCAAACTTATGCCATTTTCCTTCCATAAAAATACCATAAAACTCTCCACAAAATCACTCATTTCATCCACATAAATTCCATACTACATCTCATCCCATAAATCATTCCACTTCATACCGTTATCCTGTCCAACCTCTGTCAAAAATATTAGCAGATAAGATAGCGGAGCGGAAATAAACATCTTCTCAGATGTATTCCTCTACTTCTTATTCTGTCTTTAATATGTCAGGCTAAGGAGGATTTGCTCCGGGCAAAGGTTTTAATTATGGTTTGTTTAATTATGTAATCAATATTTCTACCGGTTAAAAAAATACAGTTTGTTACGCTTAAAGGTTTTCTCTCACCATTTTAATAAATTACATGAATTTATTAAAATGCTTTCCTAAGTCTATTTTGATCAGACCAGGTGATAAATAGACAGGTTAATTAAGCCGTAAATTTGGAGAAAGCTTATTATGATTTAATAGGTTAGTATTTTCAGATGCAATTATAATTCCTCGAATTTAACGTCCGTTTACATAGTATTGCTCGAACCTTGATTAGACCGAGCATTTTCTGGTGAACGAGTTCTTAAGGGTCTATGACTTAGTCCTTAGGATAATAACAGGAATTTTGCCAAACTAATATATTAAACCGGTAGGATAGCATAATTAATCAGATATATAAAACCTAAACCCGGAGTTCCATTTAATTCATCTGCATTCAGTAATTTTTAATCTGCTTAATATTTTCTCTAAAACAAGTCAATTAACTTCCCCCCTTTTGTGACAAGCTTAGGAACTATTTTATCTCGCTATAAGTCCCACGGTTTTGACCCCGGCCGCTTCTGTCTTCTATACTACTGCGACCGGGTTTTATTTGCAGCCCGACGGATATTTTGAGTATTAATTTCTTTCTTTTTATCAATTTCACCAGTGCTAATAACTCACGATAAATCCATTCTGCAAAATGGCGCCGTTGCCGGGGACTTGATTTAATCCAGTCCCTAAGCCCCGGTTAATTCATCTGTTATATTATAATAATCTTCAATATTAACTTATAATAATCTAATTTCGGACATCGGACTTCTGATCTGACTTGGACATCTAACTTTGGACTTCGGACTTCTAACATCTTAATATTATTGTCATTTATTTCCGTCATTTCTTTCCATTGTCATTTCAATTCCATTGTCCTTTAATATTCCATTGTCTCTAACTACTAACTTATAATTTCTGTCATTTCGTTCCATTGTCATTTCTTTCCATTGTCATTTCAATTTTCTGTCATTTCTTTCCATTGTCTCTAACTACTAACTTATAATTTCTGTCAACTAATTCCTAACATTTTTATTTATTCTAACACATAACCAGTTCTTTTCTCTGTTTTGAGTGGTGAATGCCTTTTACCAGGTCACACAGTCTCCCAGAAAATATTAATAATCACACGGTTGGTTATAATCCAGAAATCAAGAGAACCTTTCTGCGTACCCTAAGGCAGAGACGAACTCAACAGAACATTACCACCACAGTGATAGATTCTGACCCGGAAGCTAACATGGCATCGACGCCAGCGACAGTTCGAAATATCAACAGGCCGTCTAACCAAGGACAACAGCCTGCTATCATCCTTCCTCACGTTAGCCCATCTGAATACGATGAGTGGCAGAAACTGAAGCCATATCATCAAATCAGATGTGTGAAAGAGTTGGGCATGTTTGATGGCACCAGTCCAGACGAAGCCCTGTTACATGTTACAAAATTCTTGCAACACGCTAACAGCCTTACTGCAACCGACGCAGTACTTCAATATGCAAGATTGTCATTATTCCCTCACAGCCTGACGGGAAGTGCGAGCAAGTGGTATCATAGCCTAACACCAAGTACCATCGGTACATGGGACGACATGGCCACCAAGTTCTACGACAAATTCCTACCCCCAAGCCGAACATTGGAGATGATTGCTGAATTTATAATTTCAAGCAACCTGGGTCGGAGAATATTTGTGAAACTTGGGACCGTTTCAAAGGTCTATTACTTACTTGTCCTCACCATGGTCTGACGAAAGAACAAGTATCACATTGTTCTACAAGGGCTTGATCGGTCCGTGCAGAACAATGGTGCTATCTTCGTTAGGGGCTGACATTCTGAAAAGCCAGGAGCACAATTTCTGAACAGCATGGAATCTCTCTGTGAGAAATCAGAGACTGGGCCTCCGGTGGATCAAGGAGCGGTACTCCAGGATTATATCATGTTGGGGAGAGTGATAACAAGTTCGACCAATTGATGAAAAAGCCATGAGTAACTCATGGAGAGCAATGCTCAGCAGGCAAAAAAGTCAGTACTCTGCAAAAGTGGTTGAGCAGATGGCTATGAATTCCTTCCCCCAGCAAGCTAAGTCGATGATTTCCCGAACACCTACTACCCCTCCAGGCTATGCTCCTCTATCCCAACCATCTCCAACTAATTCTTGTACGCAATGTTGCGGGCCTCATGACTATGAACAATGCCCCCAACTACAAGAATTGAAAGCAGCGGAGGAGGCAAACTACATCACCAACAGTTCAGGATAAGACAACCTTGGCAACGTAACATGCAATCCACCTTCGCTACTCAACACAGAAAATATCCAACCCACATACCCTACAAACATCCCAAACTACAGACCTCAGTCCAATTTCCAAGGAGGCCAAAGGCAATATCAACAACAGCCTTATGGCAACGGCGCCATTTTTGTAGAGTGGATTTATCGTGAGTTATTAGCACTGGTGAAATTGATAAAAAGAAAGAAATTAATACTCAAAATATCCGTCGGGCTGCAAATAAAACCCGGTCGCGTAGTATAGAGACAAGCGGCCGGGGTCAAACCGTGGGACTTATAGCGAGATAAAATATTCCTAAGCTTGTCACAAAAGGGGGAAGTTAATTGACTTGTTTTAGAGAAAATATTAAGCAGATTAAAAATTACGAATGCAGATGAATTAAATGGAACTCCGGGTTTAGGTTTTTATAATCTGATTAATTATGCTATCTCTACCGGTTTAATATATTAGTTTGGCAAAATTCCTGTTATAATCCTAAGGACTAAGTCATAGACCCTTAAGAACTCGTTCACCAGAAAATGCTCGGTCTAATCAAGGTTCGAGCAATACTATGTAAACGGACGTTAAATTCGAGGAATTATAATTGCATCTGAAAATACTAACCTATTAATCATATAAGTTTCTCTTTCTCAGATTTACGGCTTAATTAACCTGTCTATTTATCACCTGGTCTGGTTTTAATTACGGCTTACCCATCATTGCCTTAAACATCTCTTGCATTTGAGACATTTCAGACTCAGGATTCGAAGGAGGCTGAGTTGATCGACTCGATGAAGCTCTATGCCAAATTAGTTGCGATAAACGAAATGATGGAAGGTCCACTAGACCTTACATCACAGCAACCGGAGAGCAAACTGGTTCATATAGTGGACGACTTACCTGAGGATTTGAGTTCCTCTATACCACCACCCCCGTTCGAACCTGAGCAAACGGTATCAAACCTTCTGTTTGAGCTTGAAGACAAGCCATCAGAGGGAAACTTTTACCTCAACTTCATGGAGTCTCCTCCCTCTGAAGTCAATTACCGTTATTTTCCCTCCTTCTCTGTGCTATATCCAGAAAAGAGGATAGTTACATCCTCAAAAATGAAGAGGAGGAAATGCTCGCTCCTCCCGTCAGAACATCCAAACAAAACACCAATATCACCTTCAAGGAGCCATCTCCTTGAAGTTGAAATCAATCAGGGCTCTTCCTATGAGCCTCTTCAAAAGATGAGGATATTTACATCCTCAAATTCGAGGAGGAGGAGCCATCCAACTTTGATCCTCGCACCGAGGGTCATTTATTGAAAAATCTGGGCCCTTCGACAAAGAAAAATAATGCCCACCCAACCACCCGTTGAAGCCCACTTCCACCTTCATTTACATTCCAGAGGAGAAAATTTACATCCTCGACTATGAGCAAAACACCACCACTACCATCTTCCATGCATACGGCTAAACAACAGAGGGAGAATGTTTACATTCTCCAATTTGAGGAAGCCTACAACCAACCATAATGGCAGCAAACACCTCCTTCAAAACCAGGTTTTGTGGAGTTTGTCTTTTCCTACTTTAATTCTTGCAGTAATACTTTGTTTTGATCCAGGTGGTTCGGTCCTACTTATTGCCAATTTCCTATTCCCGGTACTACCATTGTCAACTATCATTTATGATCCGGGATAATGACGAACATGCGTCTAGCTAGAGACGTTAAACCCGGGCAGCTTGGTGGGAGGCAACCCACTATCTATCTTTTGTCTTTCCTTTAATTTAATGTTGTTTTCTTTTTGTACTATATTTCCCTTTTATATGTTTATAATAAAATGCAGGTTTTACTTGAGTTCTTCTGGCTGTGTAGAATATTCCTTACAGGTACATTTCATGACATTCCACAGCTGCACTCAAGTGTGGGGGAGCTCTACACACTCTACGGAATTTGGGGAGTACACTCTTTCCTTTATTTATGGCATGCCCTGTTAATTTAATTCCATCTACGCAATGAGGGCATTGCTTGAGCTTAAGTGTGGGGGAAGAGCCCTTTTCGGGGCATTTTGTGCTTAAAATGTTTAAATCTCTCTGCTTATCTCGCATGTGTTCAAAAAATTAAAATTATGGACCCTGCTAATATAGGTTGTTCTCTTTATGAATAAATAATTTATGATTGTGGGATAAATGGTACAAATTTAAAAATTTTCAATTGATCACTTTTGAGGAGCATTTTTATGCGGTGTGACCAAATAATCTGCAAATGGTTGGATTTTATTGCTCAGGGGTTCTTTCTGTCTTCTGTCTTCTCTAGGGATTGCTAAGGGGTGCTTCTCTGTTAAAAAAATATACAAAAAATAAAGAAGGGACTTGCGAGACACCATTGGCAACCAACAAAGAGAGTTGAGTGTTCTTAAATACAAAGGCGTGATGCCTACATTTTTATCTTCTCATCTCTTATGCAAAAGTGAAACAAATGCATAATTCTATTTTTCCTTTTGTTTTCTCCTCAATGCCCATTCTTGAGAGAAGTTGGCCATGGTAAAAGTTCTCAGAGTCACCTAAACAAAGAAGCATTGAAGTACCTTGGATCATACCCCGAAACTCTATATTTTATTTTTACCCTGAGCACACCTATGCCACCAGCAGTTGATTTTTCACACTCCTCAAAAGTTTAAAGGTCGTGTATTGTTAACCTCTTTATCCTACCCTTCATAATAATATTTGTTAGTATTGAGCATTCCCTACTTACTTGGGTACATGGTTTTGCTTGAGGACAAGCAAAAAGATAAGTGTGGGGGTGTGATAAGTGTCCAAATGAGCATGTCCGCTTCCATGTGACAAGCAAAAAGATAAGTGTGGGGGTGTGATAAGTGTCCATCTACGCAATGAGGGCATTGCTTGAGCTTAATGTGGGGGAAGAGCCCTTTTCGGGGCATTTTGTGCTTAAAATGTTTAAATCTCTCTGCTTATCTCGCATGTGTTCAAAAAATTAAAATTATGGACCCTGCTAATATAGGTTGTTCTCTTTATGAATAATAATATTATGAATTGTGGGATAAATGGTACAAATTTAAAAAATTTCAATTGATCACTTTTGAGGAGCATTTTTATGCGGTGTGACCAAATAATCTTCAAATGGTTGGATTTTTATTGCTCAGGGGTTCTTTCTGTCTTCTCTCTTAGGGATTGCTAAGGGTGCTTCTCTGTTAAAAAATATACAAAAAATAAGGGACTTTCGAGACACCATAGGTAACCAACAAAAAGAGTTGAGTGTTCTTAAATACAAGGCGTGATGCCTACATTTTCACATCCCTTATGCAAAAGTGAAACAAATGCATAAATCTATTTTTCCTTTTGTTTTCTCCTCAATGCCCATTCTTGAGAGAAGTTGGCCATGGTAAAAGTTCTCAGAGTCACCTAAACAAAAGAACATTGAAGTACCTTAGATCATACCCCGAAACTCTATATTTTATTTTTACCCTGAGCACACCTATGCAACCAGCAGTTAATTTTTCACACTCCTCAATAAGTTAAAAAGATCATGTTTATCCTACCCTTCATAATAATATTTGTTAGTATTGAGCATTCCCTACTTACTTGGGTACGTGGTTTTGCTTGAGGACAAACAAAAAGATAAGTGTGGGGGTGTGATAAGTGTCCAACTGAGCATGATTTATAGGTGTATTTCATATATTAAATTAGCACTTTTCTTGCTCATTTCTCCACTTCGGTTAGTTTTCCTCTAGTTTATGTTTTATTATTATCTCACAAATTTATTGGTTTAACATGAGGAAAACCAAGCTGGAAGTAAAGTAGACGAAGAGACGAACACATAGACGCAAACGGCTCAGAAAACAGAGTCCAAACGAAGAATCTAGAGCCGGTCAAAATTCATAGAAGAAATAAGCATGTACGTCGTGAAAACAGGCGGACAAGAGACAAGGTGCTACGTCGTGAAAACAGGCGGACAAGAGACACTTGCAACCGCCCAAAATGGGGCGGACACACACCTAGCCAACCGCCTAATATCAAGCGGACATGACCATGGGCAACCGCCCAATATCAAGCGGACAAGACCATGGGCAACCGCCCAATACCAAGCGGACATGGAAGCGGACAACAGCAGTTAGTCAGTCGCGCCAGTTTTCTTCTTCGCGTCGACTTCGTCCGTCGACTTGTTTCTGCCATATCCATCTACTTCGCCCGTCGACACCTTATTTTCCTGAACTCTGTCCCCTGCAATCAATCAATCTGCCAGCTCTTTTCCACCGCCTCAATCCATTCCTCAAAACCTCACACGTCTGTCTATCTTCTCTACTGTTTCTTCCTTTCCCTATATAACACATTCCACCCCAAACTTATGCCATTTTCCTTCCATAAAAATACCATAAAACTCTCCACAAAATCACTCATTTCATCCACATAAATTCCATACTACATCTCATCCCATAAATCATTCCACTTCATACCGTTATCCTGTCCAACCTCTGTCAAAAATATTAGCAGATAAGATAGCGGAGCGGAAATAAACATCTTCTCAGATGTATTCCTCTACTTCTTATTCTGTCTTTAATATGTCAGGCTAAGGAGGATTTGCTCCGGGCAAAGGTTTTAATTATGGTTTGTTTAATTATGTAATCAATATTTCTACCGGTTAAAATAAATACAGTTTGTTACGCTTAAAGGTTTTCTCTCACCATTTTAATAAATTACATGAATTTATTAAAATGCTTTCCTAAGTCTATTTTGATCAGACCAGGTGATAAATAGACAGGTTAATTAAGCCGTAAATCTGGAGAAAGCTTATTATGATTTAATAGGTTAGTATTTTCAGATGCAATTATAATTCCTCGAATTTAACGTCCGTTTACATAGTATTGCTCGAACCTTGATTAGACCGAGCATTTTCTGGTGAACGAGTTCTTAAGGGTCTATGACTTAGTCCTTAGGATAATACAGGAATTTTGCCAACTAATATATTAAACCGGTAGAGATAGCATAATTAATCAGATTATATAAAACCTAAACCCGGAGTTCCATTTAATTCATCTGCATTCAGTAATTTTTAATCTGCTTAATATTTTCTCTAAAACAAGTCAATTAACTTCCCCCCTTTTGTGACAAGCTTAGGAACTATTTTATCTCGCTATAAGTCCCACGGTTTGACCCCGGCCGCTTCTGTCTTCTATACTACTGCGACCGGGTTTTATTTGCAGCCCGACGGATATTTTGAGTATTAATTTCTTTCTTTTTATCAATTTCACCAGTGCTAATAACTCACGATAAATCCACTCTGCACGAAACCTGGAAACAAACCATGCGGCTGTTGGCTAAAGAAGCATGAAGAGCGTTGGACATGCCAACAATTACAACCAGTAAACCCCACCGGAATAAAAGCGGAGAGAAACTATGAACATTATAAGGACCGAGCCATAAGAAATGCAAGGTCGTATGAATGAAAGAATTCTTGTACAGAATCACATAAGTGAGCGAAACTCAGAAGCCACTAACAACAGAGTAAGCACTACACACTAGGTGGTAGCTTGACCTCAACCGACAGTAAGTAAAAAAAACCAAGTGAACAATCATGTAGGTGCACAGTAGTATGCACAATAAATTGCCAGATAATTGGATAGAAAACCTATAACTCATCGAATTTGCACATGGTTAGAGATACCACGCATCGATCGAGAGAACCTTTATTCCGACGACAAAAGGGATAAAAGGAAGACATATAGTACATGAGAGTAACGAGAAGGGCGAATGAAGCTCTAAGATTATCAGGGTCGCGCAGCAGAAGCTAGTGAGCCATAATTCAAGGTTTATTATACCTAGTAAATATGAGCGATTGGCGAGTTATCAATGCCTTGAGCCTTAGAGGCTAGAACCGAACCCGGTCATGAGTTAAACAACTCTGATGAGATTTCTTGGTGCAGGGACTAACCGTCAATATGGTTAAGACCCTTTGACCAGAACACATTGTGTAATAAACCACATAGAAGTTAGAACACTTCATGATGCCCGAATCTAGTAAACCAATGTTCGGTACTAACATATGGTAGATTACGTGGGCGTAATCCCTTCTTAAGGGGGTAGAGTGAAAAACTTCTTAGAGTATGTTTCACGTATTACATACGTAAACTACGGTGTTCATAGCACAAAAGAAATTGTTCTGATGATTGGCACGTATGTTACATAAACATATGCATCCATTCATAGTTTAGTTATGGTTATTGTGCATGAGTGGTGCGAATACCATGTATATAAGTGTACTTACCTTGTTAACTCGAGTATGAGAAAACAAGTGGGAAGGGAGTAGAGAAACTCCTGGGGAATTAAAATTCCCATAGTATGTGTCTATTTGAGAGTAGACATGGTAATATGAAGTAAGAATCGGTATGAAACCGATGTAGAACCTACAGGAATTGGATTCCCTAGGTGATTGTAACTGAAGTGAATTGAGAATGATTGATGGAGTAAGTTCCATCCTTTCGAGATGCATTGATGTATGATTATGACTAGAATAATTAAAAGATAGAAAATGGGAAATGATTGACAATTTGAATTGTTTGAAACTGACATGGGAGGTGGAACTTGATTTGCTAGTGATCAAGGGAAACCAAACACAAATTGGGGTGGAAGGATAGTTCAACACCGATGCTGATCACATTGGGGTTGAATGATTCTTGAAGCTCCCTATAAGTGGTCACAAGTAATCACGCTAAGAATAAATGCAAATAGCATAAATTGGATTTTGAAGATGGTTGATGTTTTCAAAAGAGTTTTAAAAAGATTCAAAAACAAAAACCATTTTTAAAATCACTACACCGTACGTGCGGTGGTCCTAAGTGACCAGTTAGGGCGGTGATAGTGTGTGTTTTATATTTTTCCAAGGGCAACGGGACATAGAGAAGTCTTGTGTCAAGAGATGACCTATAGTGCCTAAGGATATCTACATGTGCAAACGTTTTGATCAAGAAATAAGGGAACCATGGGCCAGAGAGAGTAAGTGCCCATTAGTCATGAAACGGCCATGGACCAGAAAGCGTAAGTGTCCAACGTGACCGGTGCCTGCGGGATCGGCAGGGTATTACTCGATATGGGATTCGAGGACTGTAGTGCCTTCTTGTCTTCGGACCGACCCCATGGAGAGAATGCTAAAGAGTATTTTTGATTGCTATGCATGCTAAGACATGTTGTGTGGTATGTGTAGAGTACGTAGAGACTGACTCGGGGAGTCAGTAGGTTATACAGATTATAACCTTGGCATGGTACGCCTATGTGACTAATAGTATTAGATTCACCAACTTTGAGGGCGAAGTTCTTTAAGGGGGGTAGATTGAAATACCCCGGATTTAAATATGGTGATTAAACCTATTCTAATATGGTTTTAGAGGCTTAAGGATACCTAAAGAGTATTGGTAAAGAGAGTAAAACCAAAAGAAAGAAGAAAACACTTAAAACACGTAAAACGTAAAAACACGCGTTAAGCAAGTATAGGAGGTATATGACCTCGAATAGGATTCGAGATGGATTCCTAAGGCTTAATTATGCCTAATTTGTATGTGGAAACAATTCCTGAAGGAAACGGATCCAAATAATGGGTTAAAATGCTAACGGAGTCCTGAAGCACGTTTTTCGAGAAAACGTGACATTAAGTGGTCAAACAGACCCGTAAAAATTATAGTTGACTATATAACTATAATTAAATATTAATGGAATCTTAAGAATCATTAAAATTAAATAAACGAGAAAAATCTAAAAAACAGGCCCGGTTAGTGAATAGTGCCCAAACCGGGAATTAAATGAGCGTTTCTTGCAAAAAGACGAAAACACCCTCCCTAGCTAATTAATGGGGGCCGGTTTTTAGTGTGTCCAGCACACTCCCCTCTCTTAATTAATGAGCTAATTAATAAGTAGAAGAGAAAAGAAAATAAAAGTCAAAAAGCAAATAGTGGAAAGTGGATAAATACCCCACTTTTCCCTCTCTCTCCTCCCATTCCCTTATTTTCCAGCCTAAGCTTCCTCCCTCTCTTTCCTTCTTCTGATTTCTTCTTCTTCCCCAACGATTTGAAGCTTCTTCAATGGCCTCCCATGGCTTCCTTCACTCCCCTTCCTTACACAAGCCACATTAATGCTCCAAACTCAAAACAAATTACATATTCTTGCTCCTCAAGTCAATGGCTTCCATTCTCTCTTTTCAAAATCCCAAAACCATGAAGTTCATCTCCATGGGTATAGCCCATTTGAAGAAAAATTTGGAGCTTCTTGAAGCTTAGAGTCTCCCCTTTCACTTAAGGTAAAAAGTTCCAAGGAAAAACTCATTTTTTCCCCATCTCTTGTCTTGGCAGATTTCTACCCATCTTAATGTCTTGTTTCTTTCTTTGTTGCACATTTATTCAAACCTCCAATGGTGGTTGGAAGCCTTCCCTTCTTTGTCGATCAAAAACCCATTTCTAGGGTTCCAAGGTATTTCTCCATCTTTGAGCTTTAAGCACCTTTCCTTGCATCCTAGCTTGATTAATAAGTAGAGGTGTATTGTTTAGTGCCTAATTCCCCATTTGGGTATTGATTTGGAGGTTGGCAATTGTAATGCCTAACTTGACCGAAAATCAAGAGAGGGGAAGGAAGAGGAGTAAAAGAGGAACCTATGAATTTGAGGTAAGATAATTTACCTTAATGTATGCCCTAATGATTTTAGAATTACGGGATAGGAAATTCTAAAGAATGAACCTAATTGAGTTGGAAAAGTGTTTGAATGATTTAATTCATATGAGAAAGAAGTTGTGAATTGTTGTTTGAATTAAGGGCCTAAGAGCCATGTGTCTTATGACTTATGTATTATGATGTATTTGGAGAAAATTATGAGCTTTGATGAATTGATGTGTGCTGGTAGGATCCTTTAAGGATTTAGTCAGTTTTGAATGGAATTAGGTGATGATATGAGCTTTGGGCAATGTTAGAATTGTAGGTGAGCTATGGCAAAATTTGGGTAGAAACTTAAGGAGTTTTAAGTGATTTAATTGAGTTGAAGGAACCTAAGGGTCAACTAGGAGTTGATAGGGATTGGCTTGGTTAATTGATCACCTTAAGATGCTAGTTGAAGGATTGAAATGAATTAGGCAAATCTGTAGCAAACGTGATATGGAATGCCTTTGGATGTTTAGGTAAGAGTTAGAGTGTATGAGTTTGAGAAATGCTAACAATGCAATGGTGTACAAGATGTGCAAGAATGAGTTGGTGTATGCAATTACCTAAGGAGGAATGGGCATTGGGGTGAGAGTAAAGTGCAAATGGCTATGGGAATTTGGAAATGCACTAGTCTGCATAAGTGTTGGAAGTGGGAATTGAAATTGTAGGATTGAGCAAGAATTGGATAATGAGTTTGAGCAATGAATTAAGAAGGTTTAGGGCTTGTTAAGGGTGCTAAAACATGTTAGGAAACATGTGGAATGATTAGGAAGAGATTGAGTGTGAAATAGTGGTTGAAAGGAGATCAAAAACTGTAAAATTTGATAGTTCCAGGGTTGGTCCGGGTTTGTAAATCGGTACACAAACCGGACACCTCAAAAATTAGGCAGAAAGTCCTCTGAAATACCCCAAACCTAATTAATACTTTTAATATATAAAATAATGGAAAATAATCTATTTTACGTACGCATGCTCACTCCTGCATGCAAACGTTTACGTAAATAATATTACGCGTGCGCATGCAAATACATACATGCAAACGTTACGTAAAAATAATCGTTTTACCAAAAACGCTACGGGCGTAATTTTACAAACGCCTTGACATACTTGTACAAACACTCATGTACAATTACTAATGAGGATCAAACTCCTTACATAACATGCTCGATACAGAGAGCGTCTACAAGGAAAGATTTATACGAACGTGTATACAAACGAGCAACGTAAGTATTTTTACGAATGCCTAAGCATTTATAAATGCTAAAATAAATTGATATATATATTTAAATAAATGTAACAACTCAAGTTACACCTAATATATAGATCATAAAATCATAAGGACTCATCAGAGGTGAAAGATATACAATAAAAACCTTAACGACAAGAACGTTCCTTAAACACCTTAAAAACGTGCGTTAAGGGTGACCTTGTAGTATACAAGTCCTATGGCCTTTTTAACTCAAACCAAATGGTCATACCTTCATTATATGACCATACAAACATAATCCCCAGGCCATTCCTAAGTAAAATTGCAAAGTGCCTGGGAGTTCCCGTGCACGTTCCTTAAAGCACGAAAGTCTCAAACCCCGGAAATGCATTCCAAGTTAGTATCACCTAGTTTTTCTTCACTCCAAATGATTAGTTGAATATTATTAAACATTTATAATATAATCCCCACGCCACTTTTTCAATTTAACACAAAGTGCTCAGGGGAATTTCTTAACGCTCCTGTTTTGGTCCGGGAGTGTCCCGGTAGTCCCGGAAATCGTGTATGAGTTGATATAACCTTATATAACTTAATGTAACACCTTAATATATTATTATTGACCATGAACAATGTTTATAAACACTTGGAACTCGTTGTGACAACTTATTTCCCAAAATGTCCTTAGAGCACAAAAACGCACTTTCGGGTGCCGTAAAAATGTGTTTTACGCTATTACCTTGAAGTTTTTGATTAGCCACGAATTGGGAAACTTAAATGGGGATAAATTGAACATCTTAATAAATCAAAGACAGGTCTAACCCATGAATATAAATAGGGCCGAAAATCCCCTAGATTTTTACTATAAAATCATCATTTTCCATGGTAACTTTCATCTTTTACCTTAATATAAATGTACCAAATAAATGTTGCAACCTGTAACATGTTATAATATGATCTTAATACAATATAATGTGACAAAAATAAAATTAAAAATCAGACCCATCTGGTCATGCTCATGGCTGAATTCAAGGGTGAATAAGTAAGGATTTTCCTTTGAAAAATCAAGAATTCCTAAGTCCTAAAGCTAGATTTGAACCTTGACTTATAATATGCTATCTTTGACATTATATGAGTCATTATAACCAGCTAATTCCCAGCCTCCCTTGCCGTAAATTCCCATGAGAAAAACAACAAAACTTCATTGAAAAGTCCAAGCAAGATATCTTATCTTTGACCATTAGTTCCTTGAAATCATTTCAGCCTCTCCTTCTCTTATCATTGCCGAAATTAAGGCTGAGTATGGAGACTTCGTTGAGCCAAGAATCAAGGGAAATCTAAGACTAAAGACCCCACTTAACATGTGACATTTAACAAAACAAAAATTGAAACCAAATCCTTTCTTCCTTAGTCACTCACGGCACCCTTCATTCTTCACTTCCCTTGGCCGAAAATGGTGAGTTCCCTCCCCTCTCCTCTCTTCTCTTCATCTCCTTCCTTGAGCTCTTAAGCTCCATTAATGGAGTTCTAGCTTCTAACTCTATTTCCATGTCATTTCCCTAGCCAAATCTATCAAGACTTGAAGCAAAAATCTTCCCAAGATTTCTACATGAATTCGGCTAGCTTATACACTCCAAGAATTTGTCTTGAATCAACATCAATTCAAGGAGTATTCAAGGATAGTCTAAGGTATTTTTCATGCTTGAAAATCCCTAAGAAATGCTATGTGTATAACCGAAAATTACACCACTTCTAAACATGCTTTCTTCATCATTTTCATGAAGGAAAAGTTGGTTCTTCATCCCTCCTAGAAGTACCGAAAATTCAAGGTAAAATACTTAAGGTAAATCCCTTGAAAACTACTTATACATTCACTTAAGATCTTAGTTAAGATCTAACTCCTAAACCCTTCCTTTTATGCATGGAAACCGAAAATGGGAGCATAAAATTTCAATGGAGGAAGCTTGGTAATTCAAGGAGAAATCAAGTGCTAAATTATCCTTGATTACAGAGTAAGTTTCTATTATGAAATTTATTATGTTTAGGCTTCATTCAAGCTCTAAAATTTTGTACAAATTTATGTACATCTTCCTTAAATTATCAAAGCCGAAATTATAAGGTATTTTATCAAGAGTTTAACTTATAAACTTACAAGGTAATATTATTACCTTAAGATATAATTTTATGTCACAAAAAAAATTAATTATGAAGATTTTATTACATGGCCGAATTGTCTAGGAGTTAAATGCTTAATTTTGAGCTTATAATTATTCTAAGTCATTAACATAATTTTTAGAAGTGTTATATGGCTTATATACATTTATATATATTTATTACAAAGGTATAAATCAAGTTTTACAAACTATATAGCAATCTATATTTATGGCCGAGAGCAATTGGAGAAAAATAGGTTTTAATGACCTAAATATGTTTATAAATATATAATATAAAGTTTTGGTGAATTAAAAATAATTACTAGTGTTTAAATGACTAGTTAATTAAGTTATGGGGCTAAATTGTAAAATTTGAAAAGTTTGGGGTAATATATATGATTGCCGAGAATTATATATGAAATTTGGTGAATTTTTATATAATATAAAGTATGAACTTATATTATGAATTTTGAGTGAATTAAAAATAATTACTAGTGCTTAAATGACTAGTTAAATAAGTTATGTGGTAAAAATGTAATTTTTAGAAAGTTATGGGCAAATATAGTGATAACCGAAAGTTAATGGTATTCCTGGCATAATTATGATATAATATAAGGTAGGAATTAATATTATGAATTTTGGAGAATTTAAACAAGTGTTTAAGTGTTAAAATAACAATTTATAAAGTTTGGGGTCATTTTGTAATTTCTGGAAAATATAGTGCCCAGCCGAGAATTATATATTTTTCTGGGTATATTAATGTAATTAATATAAAAATAGTCTTTGGTCAAAGTGTTGACCAAAACTTTGAGTTGAAATGATTTATGAGCTAATATGAAAATGTTATAATGTTCTTGGGGTTAAAATGTAATTAAAAAAATAATAGTATAGGCCGAAATTATAAGTGGCCATTTGGCAATTTATAAAAGTTAAAGTGTCCAAATTATAATTACCAATTTTATAATGGTGATTTTATGAATTAAGGAATTAAGAAAATAAAACTATGTAATATAATGTATTTTGGATATATAATGTAAAGTTTAAAAATATTTGGGGTTATATTGTAATAACCAAAAGTATATGAATGTTCATTGGAATTAAAAATGTTATTATGTCCTATATGGATATTTGGTGGAAATAGAAAAGAGAGATTATGAATTAAGGAATTAAAACTATACGTTATATAAATACAAGTGATTATTGTAAAGGAATAATACAATTTGAGGTTATATTGTAATTAATAAAAGTTATGAGAATAATATGTCCATATGTGACATGAAAATATAAGTTGGGAATTTATAATGTCATTATGACAACTATAATTATGTATTAAAAATATTACATGAGTATGAGATATATACATTTAAGGGTTTGAATAAACCGAAAGAAAATAAATACTTGGAATTATAGCATGTTAATATGAGGAGAATTAAGTAACACATGAACAATGAATGTCATTGACGAAACTGTAAGTCGTTATGTCGTTTAGACAAATACAACATGTCGTACGAATAATATTGATGTACACGTACATGCATATCGGTATATATATATAAACGTATAAATACATTCAAGGAAATTAAATAAATTAAGAGGATGTTGTTCATGGAAATAAATCAAAGTATACTACCTTGCAACATTAGTCTTATAAATTAAGGCTATGACATTTAAGGTATACAATTCCTAAGTTATAAGTAATGTTAAGAAGTGAAAGAAATTATAACAAAGGTAAAACAACCTCACATAAAATGACGAGGGAATTACGTAATCACCTTACGTTACTGTAAAAATATTATACGAGAGTAACATAAATTAACGCTCTCAGTTAATCCTATTCTAGGACTTTGTTTGACCAGACGATGATCGAGAATTTATTCGAGTACAATCTACGGTGAACGGTATGGGGTTCATACAGCCTGTTTACTATCGGATTACATTGGTTTGTGTGCTACCTGTTGTGTGAATTAACGACCAAGATAATTGCATGTAAGACGGAATTACTGTTATGCACTGTTATTTTATGTGCGTGAATTACATGCGCTGTTGTGCTATTTTACGTGCGTGAATTATATGCACCGTTGTGTGATTTTATGTGCGCGAACAATACGCTTGTTGTATTATTTTATGTGCGTGAACGTTGCTGACTATAACATGTATGTACCACGCATACAGCACTACATTACCAGTGGATTAAATACCTACGCGTTGTTATACCGAGAACTTGTACACAAGTTTCTCACTAACTTCCTTTATAAATACGTCGTTGTCCTTAAACGTGACAACTGACAATACACAACAGTATGAATGTTTAAACGTCCTTGTGTGACATCTAACATACTCGATGCTACGAGAAGCGAGGAGCCCAGATGTTTCTGGCCATGCATGCAACTATGGGAGTTGTACCTGTCTCAGGTCGTCTCCTTCAAATATATGTCGCGACGGTGGTTTTGGGTGCACTCTACGTTCACTCACCGGGTTAGTACCGGAACATTATTGAAGTTGGGAAGAAGGCTACATTTCCTCCCGAGGGTACGATACCCACATCTTTTAAGTACAGGAGTTGACTACGTTCACTTCTGAGGGAACTTTACCCACCTACTCATACGAGAGTCCCATCTCGTTTAAGGGTTTATTATACCCGACCAATTTACTCTATGAAGATGGAGTTTAACGAGGTCACAATACCTCCTTTATATTAACGTACTCTTGTACACCTGTCTAGTCCCATTGTGTGGATCTGACAACCCTCTATCAATTACAGAACATCTAACTAATCTTGTGAAGTTTTGTTCTGTGTGACATTGTTGTCCTTGCTATGGCCACTTGTCGTGAATATTACATGTTGTATGTTTATAACTGTACAAAAAAAAATGAAATGCATGTATTCGACAAAATAGCTTGTGTGGCCTGCTAGTTTACAGTCTGTACGATATTCCATACCAGCATAGTTGTTTGCTGAGCCCTTCGGGGCACCCCCATTTCCCTTTCAAGTACCTGAAGAAAGAAGAGATTACCCGACCGAGTGTTGGCGGGGTAGAGATTAAGATATAGGTTTATTGCTACTATACCATTTTAAGTTATTGTACTTCGTTTTAGATTTTATTGTATAGCGGTTTGTATTCAGGGCTCAGACCGTATCATTTGTAATTTGTATTGGAGTTAGCCTTGTTAGTCACATGGGTGACTAACGTCATTGTAGCACCACCCGTTTTATATATTATATCCGCTGCATATTCAGATATTTTTGGGAGCTATCATCGTTCAGGTTGTGGAGTTTCGGGTTGGGGTGTTACATCCTCCCAGGGGGTGGTCTGGGTTTGTAACCCCAGACACAAACCCGGACCTATGCAAAAACTTGGCAAACCTAAATCCGGAGCTTGGTCCGGGTTTGTAACCCCGTACACAAACCCGAACCAGACCAAAATTGTAACAGAAAGTGTTTTAAAGATGGGCAATCGATTGGGGATGGTTTTACACGATGATTAAGACTTGTTTGGTGGTATGTAAAGGCCATTAGAAGTGTAAACAAGTTTGAGAAGTGAATGAGTAAGTTGAGGACTTAGATACACTTGAGCAAAACTAAGATTAATGGGATAACGGGGTTAACTACGGGAGTATTAGTTATACATACCGTACTGCCTTAATGTTAATATAGCCCTTGAAATGTTATCAGTGAATCAAGTGTGAACCGAGGAACGTAAGGTGACACGGTAGAGTAACCCATGGTGAAAGGTATGGACTTCTTGCAACTTGTGTCCTGCCGAGTCCTCTCGGCTTGTGTGCCGGCCTAATAAGATAAATGCATGAAAAATGTTTATTGCATTGTTTGAATATCTTGATGCTTGTTGCATGTGCTAACCTTCATTGCGTGATTGTGTGGTCTAACATAGTGTCGTAGACAGAAACATGAACAATTACCGTATGGTTAGGGACTCGTAGAAAGAGTCGTCCCACATAATAACTCAAATGTGGAAAACACTTAAGAACTATCGAATCATGAAATAAGATAATGCAACCCCATGAACTCACTAGAACGTGAGCGAGATGTAGGGGATTAGTAAACCTCATTAACAGTTAGAGAACCGAGACGAAACGAACAACGAAACAATTAATAGTGGAAAGGTATAAAGAACCCTTGTAAGAGAACAAAGATAGTTCGAAGATACGAACTCATGAGAATGGTAAAAAGAGGAGTAAGGGACCACTAAACTCCCTTAAAGGATAGTCGACTTCCTATATGAGGACCCGACCCGGTATGAGATATAACCCGAATGTATGAGTATTCAAAATGTTGGGGCAACCCTTAAACCTAAGAATACACGAACTTAAGAGGAATTCCCTAAGTCATTAGAAACATTGAGAGTGATGCTTCTAGACTAATATACATAATTATATTATAACTCCGAGAGAGGAGTGTTGGGAATGTGAGAAGTCCGAGAGAGATTCGGACCTATGTGAAAGAAGTAGGAACTAAGAGAGAGTTTCGGTAGCTAGTTGAACCTTCCCACCATGCTAGACCCAGTGTAGGGTTGAAACCAGGGAAGTAAGACTAGGCTCAAAAGTCCGGTGGTGAGTCTTGTGTATGACTCTGCTTGGAGGCCATGTGTTTTGGCTTAAAAAGTATTTAAGAGATGAACAATTGAGAAGTAAGTATGAGACCCATAGTGTCTAAAGAACTAAGAGAACGAGTAAGGTCTCCGAAGAGAACTGATAAGGTATTGAATATAAGAATGAGGCGTTAGGGAAGTAGAAACCCCCAAGGCCTAAAGAATAAGAAAATGTAAACTAACTAACTTAATGTGTTAGTTTTGTGATTGTATTCTTAGTTTGAATACTTTATGAATGCGAACATGTTGTATGTTTATTGTACTTCATGTTATTGATTTAAATAAAATCAACCGCATGTTAAGACGAGAATTAGTTGGGTGTGGCCCGGTAGTAGCGGGTTGCACGATTTCCATACCAGCAAAGGTGCTGAGCCCCTTTGGGGTGACCCATTATTTTTCAGGTAGCCAAAGATTACCATCGTTCGAGAGTAAGATGGGGAATGCTATGGCATGGGTAGTAGTAGAATTATGTACATTGCAATTGTTGTAATCATGTAAGACCGAAGTGGTATCGGCATTTGGGTTGTAATAGAAACTCGGTATAGTTTATATGGCATGAGACTCGGTTGGAAATGATTTGAGCTGGAATTGTATTCGTTTAAAGTACTCGGTTATTCCGGTCCATCAGACCGATGCTGTATTAAGTTAGGCCTTGTTAGCCACGTGAGTGGCTAATGGCATTGTTTCACCCGCTGGTTGTATTAGATTTTCCGCTGCATATGTGTTGATTATCGAGGTGATTATGTGTTAATGATGGTATTAGCGGTAGGGGTGTTACATATATGGTCAATGTTTGACTCCTAAACATAGCTTGACCACCATATTCTCGGTAATTAGTAGGATTACCCCAATCTTTTTAATATTTGCAATTTTACCCTACAACTTTATAAAATGTTATAATTTTTATTTAAATTCATTTTAAACCCCAAATTTCATCTATAATTGCCCACGGCTTCATATACTTTTAGTAATTACCGGTTTGGACCCCAAATTTTAATATAACTTAAATAATTAATCTAAATGTGAATAAAACATTAAATAACTTAATTAAAATGGCCTAATGACATGGCCTTATTACATTCTTGAACTTGTAATATAAATTACATTTAAATGTCTCAAAAATTACTATAAACTCTCGGCCTTACCACCAACTTCTCCATATTTACCAATTTTCCACATAATGTCTTAATTTTGACAATTATGTTAATTAAATCACTTAAATGACTAGATTATGTTAACTAAGCCATTTCTGGTCATACTTAGGTTAAAATTAATTATTCTAACCCATTCTCTCACGGCACAATTTGTATATAAGCTTAGAAAACATATTAACATGTTTATACCTTGATTTAAGGTCTTTAAGCATAATAATGTCCACGACAGCTTGAAAGAAAAATCTCCACAGCACTTAGACATGTTTTAGACATCAAAACAAGATATGATTACACTCTAAACATGAGTTAATCATAAGGAGTACTTTAATACAAGATTTAAGGTAAATTTTTACCTTAAAATGACGAGGGTTGCAAGGCTATTCTCGGCCTACTTTTAGAACAACAAATGGTGCCAAAATCACCACAAAATTATGGAGATTAACAAGATGACAACATGGGATTAAAGTATTAGGGTTTACCTTGGCAAAATGCCTTAAGAAATGTATTTTTGCCTTGTAAATCGGTCACCCTTGATCAATACGATTTACCCACTGATTCAACATGACAATGGGAAGATAATGAGTGTATAAACTCAAAGAAATCATCAAAAGAAAACCGTAAGAAGTGGGAAAAGTCTTAAGGTATGTTTTTACCTTAAAATGGAATTTTGACCTACCTTGGTCCTTGTTGAAGACTCAGCCGAATTTCTCCCCTTATAGCAAGATAAAATGACTGAAAGGAAGCCATGGAAAGTGTTTGATGTTATGCTCATAAGATAGGTTGAAGAAAGATGAAGAAAATGAGCTAATTTAAGGTTTAAAGCATTACCTTATACCAAGGATGTCAATGGCTTTTAAAATACCCCTGAACGTTAAACGCATAAAATCATAACGCGTTTTTATAATTCGGACATAAAATAACGTACGAAAAATTAATCTAGTATATAGTATAATGTCCGAACGCTGACGACGTTACATGCTAATAAAGTCGCGTACTTAAATATGTACTAATACGAAAACTACATGGGCGTAACGTTACGACATCGTAACGTGTGTGATAAAAATGATAACCGCGTAACCTTGTAACATAATAATAAATATAACTGGTATAGTATGTGATATTACATATATAAATAAGCAAGTATAACCTATACACAAAAAAAAGAAAGGAAAAAGGAGCAAAGACGCTCACCGCTGAGGCTCGAACCCCGAGACCTCTCGTACCTTCCCTGAATACCTTAACCGGTTGAGCTATGCTTAAATTCAGTAACTAGTACTAACGAATTAAACTAGTACTAGATTTACTAAGGTAACTAAAGAAAAAAAAGAGTGAATCGACATAGTCTTTACTACCTGGAAAACGTACTGAAATCTTCATCCTAACCAAACAATTTCTGGTGCCGGTTGTTGATTTCCACATAATCAGCTGATGAGACACTTGCCTTGAAACTCCACCACATTAAAACAATTTCCACGCCCATACCCCCTTGATACCTGAAGCCACAAACACCACCCGAGTGTTTCTGATTCCAGTCAAAGTTAAATCCTACTGCGCCTTCAAAGTTCATGCATCAGAGCTTGTCCTTTTTGCAATTCTCCACGCATCAGAGATTTCCTCTGATTAATACACGACTTAGTTGTCCCCCTCCTTCACTTGCATGCTAACCACGCCAGTACCGTTCTCAGTGTGCAAGCTCTGGAGAAACACCTGGATCAACACCAGTCCAAACAGCAGGGGTAAAACGGCATTTAATTCTCTCTTCATCCTGCACCTGCTGTTATTCGAGAATCATGATGTGTACACTTTTTTTTCCCCCTCACGTCCTTGTCTATCTGAACTCAAGTCCTTGATTCCCTGGTTGCAAGTCCGAAACTGGGGGTTGCAATTCAAAAAAAGAGAACAAGAGATCTCCCTCATGCTTCCCTGGTTTCTCACGAATAGACAACAAGGTAATTCTCCCAAACTAACCTTCTTCATTTCTGGTCTTTCTTTTCTCGGATTGTTTCTGCCCGAAACTCCCTGCCCAAGTCCTGCTAATCTTCCTTATTTCTCACGCATGAAACATGCATGCAACTTCGGTTTTTTTTTCAAGTGTGACAAAACCACCTGGGTAGACAAAGACACTTGGCTTGGAAATCTGCTGGTAGAAGTTGCTCTCTCCTGCGCTGAAGCAGAACCAGGAGGTAGAACCTTTCGAAACCCATTTCCAGTTGCTCTAGCCCTTGTCCCTTCTCTGGTTTATCATAGCCTAACTCCTGGGTTATTTTTCTTAGTTGTTGTCGGGTGATCCTGGTGCTGAGAGTCTCACACTGCGCCAAGAATCACCAGGAGGAACCCAAAAACACAGAAGGGAACCAAAGGTATTCGAATCACCCAACCTTCTGTACAGATTCTCTTAAACTCATTGCTTTCTTGATAACCTGTCAAAAATCTGTAAACACTAGCTAAAGAAACCAGAACAGAAAAGTTTTTAATGAACTGCTTGTGGGTTTGTTTTGAACTTTAACTACTGATAAAACTAATTAGCTAAACAAACTGGGAAACATAACAACCAGATTAATGAATGAAAGTTAAAACAGAAGGAGGTAAAGATATCTGTTTCAGTCAGTTTTCTGTTTCTAAAACTTTATATGCTGTTGTGTAATAACTGCCCGAAGTAACCCCAACGCTGTAGTAACTGAATGACAGATCTAGGAGATTACTAGAACTCACCTAATTGAATGAGAACACAAACAAAGGAGATAATGAGAAGAGATTTCAGATTCTGAATTTCAGTTACAAATTCCTGAAACATGGATTTCTGTAACCATGTGACTAAGGGGGTGTAAGAGGTTATACTGAAGGTTCTATGAGCTTAAAGCTATGCAAATCTATCTAACTAAAGGTGTTAACACTTTGGGAAAAAGAAAACAAAAGAGAAAGGAAATAAATAAATAAATATCAGTTTCATGATTTCGGTTGTACAAGTTTCTGTTTGCTGTGCAAAGAGTTTTCAGGAATGTTGCCTATGTGACTTTGGGTCTGTTTTGAAAGTTAAAAACCCCATTAAGAAGTTAACTAGGTAGCTAAACAATGTGGGGAAGTAGGAATCAAGAGACTTGCAGAACAGAAAGAAATCAATACCGTCACTACAGTTTTGTTTCGACAGTTTTTCGTCTCTGCTAAATGAATTTCATAACAGTAGCGAGCAGTATTGTTGTGGGTCTGTTTAAGGGATTAAAATTTGTATTGAGATAATTAACTGTGTAGTGACACAATCTAGAGGAAACTGAAGTTAGATAATAAAAAACAAAAAAAACAAAAACAAAGAAAAGGTATAAAACTGAAGAGAGTTTACCTGTTACATTCAGTTTCACATCATTAGCAGTTTCTGATTTCCAGTCCCTATGTGGCAGTTTTTCTGCAGACTTGTATGTTTCAGTATAGGAATTACATCAGTGGGGTTAATGGGATAGGCTAGGTAGTTTCTCTTGAGCTTAACACTAGCTAGCACACTGAATTAGGTAAGTAAATGCTGAGTAATTAATCAATGACAGAAACGTGAACAACTAGAGAGACACCGATAAAGCTATCAAATCTGTTGAGTATTTCCTTTATGTGCTGTGTAACTTAGCACAGAGAACCTTGAAGGGGTTATGTTGAGAGTGTCATGAGCCTAAGACCTTACTAATTTACCTAACAAAATACGTTAACACTTTAGGAGAATTGAGAAATCAAACTGGTGGGAAAACAGAAATGAAACAGAAGCAAGATAACAGAAAAGAAAGGAGAGCAGAGCTTAATACTTCAGTTGTTATGTTTCGGTTCCTGGAAGAATTGTTTCTGTCTCAGTGGTAGTTAGTATTGATGTGTTTCAGGTGGTTTAAGTTAAAGTCTCACTAAATAAGTTAACTAAGTGGGATTACACTGGGGGAGTTAAAACCGGATTCAGGAATGAAACAGGAAAAAAAGGAGATGATGTAAAGAAGATTTCAGATTCAGGTTTCAGTTTTTTTTCTGTTTTGGTCATGCCAGTGAGTGCAACAAGGTAAACAATGTAAACAAACAAAGAGGGAGAAGTTAGGGGTCAAGAGAAAATTCATGAGCAAAGGAAAGGGGTGGAATGAAGCGTATCAGATTTTGGTTTCAGTACTCCTGCTTTCTGTATTCAGTTTGTCAGTTTCAGTAATTAACAGAATCTACAACATTAACCAAGTTGCTTTGGGTTGTTTGAGATTAAAAATCATGATAAAACATTAACTAAGTGGGTGCAAGTTGGGAGGAGTTGGAAGCCAGTTTAAAACAGACACAGAACCAAATAAGAAAAATGCATTAGTACAGTTTTCAGTTTCCTATTTTTCCTTCCAGACTAGTGTTTGGGTTTTTGTATTTCGGTAGATGTAACCAGCTGCCTTGGGTTTGGTTTTGGATTTAAAAATCTTACTAGAACACCTAACCGAGTAAGTGAGTATCTTGGGATAAACTGGGAGTTCGGGATAAGCCAACAGCAAGGATCAAGAATGATGAACGGATTCTGTAGCAGTTTTTCTCTTCTGTAACAGTTGCTTCTGTATAACTGAAAAACAAGGAGCATGAGAGAGTTGTACCAGCTTGCTAATAAACCCGACACTTAACTAATACACCTAAGTAAATCTGTACAAGAAAATTTGGTGGGTTTAGAAACTGATGATCTAACTACAAGGGGAGGAATGGAGGGGTATTGCACTAAAAGTGTGGTTGCAGATTTTTGACAGTTGCTGTTTCTGTGTAATTGAATACAGATGTTAGGTGAGTGTCTTATTGATTTGTCTTGAGTTTAAACCGTTGCTAACACCCATAATTAGTGGGGTAAATACTGTGGGAGAGAATTAAACATCACTTGGACTAACTAGAAACAAGAATCAGAAAAAAAAACATGGAGTTGCTGTTTCAGATTTCAATGATGTTGTGGTTTCTGTATAACTGTAATGCAGTGGGTATAAAAGTGTTGAATGGTCTAGAAATGAACTTATAACCTAGCTAACAACTGCAGCTAGATTAACAAAACTTTTAGAGAAGAATACACATCAATGGAGTTAACCAGAAGTAAGAGTTAAGAGGAAAGATGTGGGTCGTGGTTTCAGATTTGGGGGAAACTTGTGGGTTCTGTATAAATACGTTCTAGGGGTATATTAGGGACTATATTATTGTGATACGAGGTTTAAAACATTACTCACCTATCTATCTAAGAAGGGAATACACCTTAGACAAGTTATGTCTATACAAACTTGTTACATAAATAACGCTTAAGATGCTTTAACACGAAGCTAAGGAAAAGGACTTAGTTAACGTGTAACTAAAGGTATGAATATCCTAGGAGTAAGTTGATCCTAGGATTAATGCATGTGGAGTTCTAAGAGTCAATATAAACTAAGCATGTGACAACATACTTAGGGAATAACATACGATATAAATTATCGTCACATAAAATAATAAGCTGACACATGTTTTAATTACCTAAAGGACCGTAGCGTGCTCCGACCGGGACTTCGAGTGTGACACTCGTGCGTATAAGGTATGGACATGTGTGGTTCGTATGTTGCCGTGTTACACGGCTTGTTTGCTTTGTGTGCTGTGTGCTTTGTGTGAAAATGACTAAGATCAAAGCATGAAATTGGATTGCTTGTTTATCATGTTGTATGATTTCTATATCATTGTGAATATATCATTGCGCGCACACAGTAGTTTAGTCCCTTTCGCGTTATGGAACTTTGAGACGAGATCAACGAACTATGTAAACAAAGAAACTTATAAAGGGAAACTATACGAGAACTACTACGAATATGAAAAAAAAAGAAAACTCAATAAGGGGAACTCCTCTCTAAACCATTGAGGACTACCATGACACCCACTATGGTGTCTATTCATTAATCATAATGAAGAGCAAGTCTCCTTGGTGAGACATGACGAACCACGTGACAAAACAAAAGAACTATATAAAGAGAAAACCCCTCTTACTATAGAGGACCTCTAAAGACACCCACTATGGTGTCGAGTTATCAAAGATGATGATAAGCCAGTAACATTGAGAACGAATAGGGAGACGGACCCTTTGTATCCGGGGTAAAGACCATAACATTGAGAAGGAATAGGGAGACGGACCCTTTGAATCCGGAGCAAAGGCTAGTAACATTGAGAATGAATAGGGAGACGGACCCTTGGTATCCGGGGTAAACCATAATTGAGAAGGAATAGGGAGACGGACCCTTTGAATCCGGAGCAAAGGCTAGTAACATTGAGAATGAATAGGGACGGACCCTTTGAATCCGGAGCAAAGGCTAGTAACATTGAGAATGAATAGGGAGACGGACCCTTGTATCCGGGGTAAAGACCATAACATTGAGAAGGAATAGGGAGACGGACCCTTTGAATCCGGAGCAAAGGCTAGTAACATTGAGAATGAATAGGGAGACGGACCCTTTGTATCCGGGGTAGACCAGAACATTGAGAAGGAATAGGGAGACGGACCCTTGAATCCGGAGCAGAGGCTAGTAACATGGAAAAAGGAATAGGGAGACGGACCCTTGGTATCCGGGGCAATGGCCAGTAACATTTAAAACAATAGAGAGAGAAAGAGCTATCCGGGAATGGAGGATTAGCTATGGACAAGATGTACTCCAATTGTGGTGATAAGAGAATTCACAAATAACCCTTAAAGAAACAAGGAAAGGTTAGCACCTACATGAGATGGTCACGGGATCTAAATTACATCCCCAGACCTAGTGCAAGGAAAGAGAAAGAAAATACACATTAAGGGAACAAGAGAAAAGAAATGAAAACACACAACGCTCGTACGATCCCACAGTGAGGATCATGGGTATCACATACCTATGCACACGTCTGATGACTTACATGATTGTTGTTACTATATTAGCAGCTTGTTGTGCTTGGTTGCGTGTTTGATGGGCTATGATGCCAGCCTGTTATGCTTGGATGTTTGTTATATTGCTATGCCACCTTAAAGTGTGTTTGATACTATGATGTATTGTGATGTGCTTTACTGCTTTAATAGCATGTAAATTGACTTAATAATATTCGACCAAGTAGTCGTGTGGCCCGGTAACATGCGGGCTTCACACGTCATACTCAGCGTAGTTTGCTGAGTCCTTTACACCCAATTTTTTTCAGGTATTGTGCCGGACGATAACGGAGAGTATGCAAGGGTGACTATCATAGGGGTAGTCCACATGGCAAGACTTTAAGTAGTATGCTTTCTTATGTATGAGTTATGTTGTTTAAGTGTTAACTAAACTGTAGATGCTCGGTACTTGAGTTGTACTTATATTGTATTCGGATTTCGTTAAGTTGGACTTCCAGTCATACAGACCGTAACTTGGAGTTGGTAATGAGGACTGTCAACCACGTGGGTGGTTGGCGTCTGTAGCACCGAATAGAGTTCGAAACCGCTGCGTAGACTTCTCCCGCTAACTTAGGCGCGTCGTATTATTGTTGGTCGTGATTCGGGGGTGTTACAGCTTTGTTCTTTCTTAAGAGCTCAGGTTGGGAGAGCTTAGGAAGAGATGTTCACGGCTGAGAATAGGACAAGAGGAAAGAGAAAGGCTGAAGTGTGACTTAAGTATGGAATAAGTTTAATAATGAATAGTAAATGGTGATTCATGACATAAATGAGATATTTTGGTTAAAGTGCAAGGTGGCACTCTCATCCCATCCATATTGCCGCCTCATATTAGTCAAGGAAGGGTCAAGTTTGACCTTTGACTTTACTTAAAAAGGCACTATTTCGGTTACTATTCATAATCAAGGCCATATTCGTGATTTTTTTGGAAAATCTTGGAATTAGAGTTCCTAATGTGATACTAAGTAGTACACATGTTGATTAGGATGTACACAAGGCTGATTAGCCACTCAAATCCTTATTTGAGACACATTCTTAAAAATGTGCTTTAAGGAGTTTTAGTGCTCCGTTTTGTGTCTTAACCCTTTTTAGGGTTTGGTTTGCTTTGGGAAAGGTTTTATAATGTTATATTAGTATGCTTTAAGGGGTTTTAAGGCATATTTTCGTCTTAACTTGTTTCAGAGCTTGGTTTTCTTTGGTAATGGTTTTATTGTGTTCTTAGCTTGATTATACGACTTAGGAATCCACTTTGGACCCTAGTTGAGGTTATACAATCTCTATGGTTTCTTAAAGCACATTTTTTGCTTTAAGTGATCTTAAAGCACATTTTTGTGTTTTAAGGTTTAAGATTGTTCCTCCTATGATCTTAAGGTGTGCTTTGACCTTATTAGATCATTATTAGTTCATTTAATAAAGTTTAAGTAGTTAGGGGTATTTCATTTGTTCAAGTGGGCAAGGTGGAACTCTCATGCCCTTTATTTTGCCGCCTCCAATCAATCCAAAAGGGGTCATTAATTGACTATTGACTTTAATTAGTCAACATTACTTAAAATGGCACTATTTCAGTTACTATTCATAATCAATGCCATATTTGTGAAATTTTTGGAATTAGAGTTCCTAATGTGATACTAAATAGTAAACAAGTTGATTAGGATGTATACAAGGCTGATTAGCCACTCAAATCCTTATTTGAGACACATTCCTAAAATTGTGCGTTAAAGAGTTTTAGAGCTCCTTTTTGTGTCTTAACTCTTTTTAGAGTTTGGTTTGCTTTGCGAATGGTTTTATTGTGTTATATTAGTACATTCCAATGCGATCAAGCCTTTAAAACCAACCAATACTCATTTCTAAGACATTTTATCAAAAACATGCTTTAAGGCATATTTTTGTCTTAACTTGTTTCTGAGCTTGGTTTTCTTTGGTAATGGTTTTATTGTGTTCTTCTCTTGATTATAAGACTTAGGAATCAACTTTGGACCCTAATTGAGGTTATACAATCTCTATGGTTTCTTAAAGCACATTTTTGGCTTAAGTGATCATAAGGCATGTTTTCGCCTTGTTAAGATCCTAGATTGTTCCTCAATGGTCTTAAGGTGTGTTTTGACCTTATTAGACCTTATTAGTTTATTTAATAAAGTTTAAGTTGTTAGGGGTATTTCAATAACAACCCAACAAAAATAAACAATGGGTTAAGGTACGACCGGTTCTAATTAAAGGACGGTTGACATTTATGAGATAAGGCCGAACACGAGAACTAAACGGATTCTCAGGCATAGTGAGTTAGATGAACTTCCATTACGATGTTCAATCTATTTGAGTTATATGATTACATGCCTAAAATGTTGAGTGTTTATTTTACTTCATATTATTGTTTGATTATTAATCAACTGCATGTATACGACAAAGTAGTCATGTGTAGCCCCTGTAGCTTGTGTGTTGCACGTCTTCCATTCCAGCAATGTGCTGAGCCCCTCGAGGCCTACCATTTATTTTTAGGCACTCGAATGAAGATGACTCTCCTGAGTGTAGGAGTGGGTAGAAGTATTGGGAGTAATTCAGTTTTATACATGAGAGTGGTTGTACTGTCATTGTTATAATCATGTATTTGGATTATTGATGTATTAAACTCGGTACGATTGTGGATTATGGATTAGGTTGTAAGTAAGCTAGGGGAATTATCCGGTTATTCAGACCGTGACATGTAAGAGAATAGGCCTAGTTAGTCATGTGGGTGACTAACGGCGGTAACACCAACTTATTAGAAATTTTCCGCTGTGATATTAATGAATGAGATGAAGGTTAAGCGATAATCATGGTATTAGAAGTTGGGGTGTTACAACAATAATTATATAATTCACATTAATGTCTTGAATTATATGGTCCCCTTTATTTTATGTACACATTCTTAACATTAGAATTTCTTATCTAATGTTTATAATTCTTTTCTCCTCATTTTATGTCATCCCACTTATGATATTATATAGTTATTCAACCATACTATATTATTCACTCCATATCATATATTTATTTATATATATGAATTATGGGACCATTTATTTATATGGCATTTCATTATAATATATTCATTCTTTCATAATGAATATTATTATCTTATAATTGTTACAACACTTATAACATTATAAACCATATTATAAATTTCATTTCTAAATACCCCAAAATTCTGAAACAACCCATTATACTTCTTTTATTTACAGCACCACCACATTAATTATATAATGTTACATTAAATACCATATATCATACTTTGTGACATTATACTCTTATTCTAAATATAACCTATGGTTGTAACATTTTATTTTAATCCTGAACAGTCCCTAGGTCTTTCAGTTTCTATTATTTCAGCCCATACTTTTAAAATTACAATATAACCCCAAATGCTATTACATTGTTACAATGATATTAGCATATCTTATATTATGATATTTATACCCTTATATCATTTTAACCTATGGTTATAATATATTTATAAATTCCGAACATACCACCAATTCTGTCCAGAATTACTTTCCAACTCCCACAAGTTTCTTTATTTACCAAACAACCCCAAATGTTATATAAACTTTACAATTTACCTATTATACTATATATTATATAACTCTTTCATTTAAATTCCAAATCAAGTCCAATAAATTCCTAAAATCTCCCAACAGACCCTAGTTTGTTTTAAATGACATCTCCACCCCGAACTTTCGGTATTTACACTTATACGCCAAATATTATGTAATCTTTACAATTTAATACATAACTTACTATAAGTTGGTAATTAAATTACTTAATCACCTAAATTGGTTAGAGTCTCTTACTTGGTCAACGTTTGACCTCCAAACATAGTTTTGACCCCATTTTCACGACAATTACAAAACTTACCCTAATTTTTCCTAAAATTACATTCTAACCCCAAAAGTTTATAAAATTTTATAATCTTTATTTAAACCTATTTTAAACCCTAACTTTCGGCTATATTCACCTACAACCCTCCAAATTTTGTTTATTTATGGCTTTGACCTCAAATGTTATAGTAAGTTTATAAATTAATTTAAAAGTAAATAAAATATTAAATAACTTAATAAAATGGCCTAATGACATGGCCTTATTACAACTTTGAACTTGTAACATAAAATTACACTTAAATTTCATCAAAACACTTATAAACTCACGGCCTCACTCAGAACTTTCCAATATTTAGCAATTTTCCACATAATGTCTAAAATTTGACAATTATGTTACTTAATCACTTAAATGATTTGCCAAAGTTATCTACAACATTTCCTAGCCATTTTAAGGTCACACTTGACCTATTTAACTAATCCACTCATGGCACATTTTATAACATAAGCTCCAAAGCATATTAACATAACATTAAGGTGTTTATACCTTGATTTGATATGTTTAAGCTATTGTTTGGCCACGGAAGCTTACGGGAAAATTTACACAACTTCTTTAACATGTTTAAACAGCAAGATAAGGATATGGTTAGACTCCAAACATGAGTTAACTGTAGGACATATTTTAATTCATAAAATCAAGGTAAAATTACCTTAGATTATCAAGGGTTTCCAAGGCTATTCTCGGCCTATTTTAGGAACCAACAAAGGGTATCAAAATCACCACAAAGTCATGGTATTTAGCAAGATTACAACAAGGTAGAAAGATATTAGGATTTACCTAGACAAAATTCATTACGGAATGGAAATTGTCTTTGAAATTGGCCAACATTGCTAATATGGAGTAGATATTGAATCTACATGATAATGAAGAGAATGAGTGTATACACTCAAGGAACACAACCATTAAATTTATAGAAGTCAAGGTGGAAGCTTAAGGTTGATTTTTACCTTAAAAGATGATTTTTTGCCAACTTTGATCCAAGAACATTCACAACCGGTTTTGAGGTTCCCTTCCAACACCATCTCACTGAGAATGAACCATGTAAAGAGCATGGAAGTTAGTTCATAGGATAGCCCTTGAAGACAAGAAGAGAATGAGCTAAAATATGGTATAAACCATTACCTTAAGAAGTGGGAGTTGCTTATCTTGTGAGCTTGCTCAAGAAACTTCAATGGAGAGCTCAAGGAGGAAGGAACACGGCTGGGAATAGGTGGAAGGAAAGAGAAAGTCTCACTTGAGACTTAAGTAATGGGAAAATTAAATAAAAGAATAGTAAAATGTGAATCATCACTTTTAGAAGATATTTTGATCAAGGTGAAAGGTGGCACTCTCATCCCCTTAATTCTGCCACCTCTTTACAGTCCAACAGGGTCAAATATTGACCATTGACTTTGCTTGGTCAATGAAACTCGAATAGGCACTATTTTAGTTACTGTTCATAAATGAGTCCCATGTTTGTGAAAATTTTGGAAATTCTTTGAATTAGAGTTTCTAATGTGATACTAAGTAGTACACATGTTGATTAGAGTGTATACAAGGCTGATTGGTCACTCAAATCCCATTTTGAAACACTTTCATAAAAAAGTGTTTTATGGAGTTTTAGAGCTCCTTTTTGTGTATTAACTCTTTCTAGAGTTTGCTTTGCTTTGGGAATGGTTTTATTGTATTATATTAGTACATACCAATGTAATCAAGCCTTTAAAACCAACCAATACTCATTTCTAAGACATGCTCTAAAAAATATGCATTAAGAGGTTTTAAAGCACATTTTTGTCTTAACTTGTTTTTGAGCTTGGTTTTCTTTGTTAATGGTTTTATTATGTTCTTAGCTTGATTATAATACTTAGGAATCCACTTTGGATCCTAATTGAGGTTATACAATCTCTATGGTTTCTTAAAGCACAATTTTGGCTTTAAGTGATCTTTAATAACATTTTTGTGTTTTAAGGTCTAAGATTGCTCCGCTATGATCTTAAGGTATGTTTTAACCTTAATAGATCATTATTAGTTCATTTAATCAAGTTTAAGTAGTTAAGGGTATTCCAAGATAGGTAGCGAACAACCTATGTGTGAGATCAAGGGGAAGGTAGGCTTGACAACTTGGGCGTGAGTTGTGTAGATCAAAGCGAGTGTTTTCTCGTGTGACACATCTCTTATGAGTATGTGATTTATAACTATGATATAGTATAAGATATATGATGACCCATTGAGATGATAGGCAATAGTGACAGAAAAAATAATTACCATCAATTGTATACTTCATTCATATTACCAAATGCACAATTTGTAAATGTATCTTCATAAAAAAATTTAAAAGTTGAACCTTGACTTGAGCATTCACAAACAGTTGATTCAAATAACATCGTCTTGTCCCGTTGCATAATATGAACTTTAACTTTTGTAGAATGTTTACCTAGATCTTTCTTAGGAATAAAAATCTACTCCACAAGATTGAAACTGTGGTAGAAAGAAAAATCAATAGAATGTTTGGCTAGAAATTCTACTTTATCAGCCACTTGGTGGATTAAAGTATTCATCGTATTCGCAAGAATCTGGTATGTGCCAGAATTGATCGTAGTCAAATGCCCCTAACTTAAAGTAATCTTCTGGTAGCCAGAAGTACTTAATTTGTTTGCATCTTTTAAGCAAACTTGGATTTTTGATGAGATTAAGATTCATACAAAAGCGTAAGTCAAGGGACTCAAGTTGATCACAACTATCAAGTATGGCTTGCAAACCTGCATTTTGCACAGGGTTCTTATATAAAGAGAGATTGCGAAGTTGTGGTAGATGTTTCGCAATTGCAAATGCATCACCATTAGTGTATACAAGATCACATGAATTGTCTGATCTCCGAGCATCCATATTAGGAATCCATCTAAGAGTGTGTAGCGACGGGGCTTTTCTACCAAGTAATTCAATTCCCTCATCTAAGAAAAAACATTGGATTGCATCAAACACTTGGAGAGAAGGCATCATTGGAAGAGCTTGTTCAATAGCGGACAAATCACTAGTCCACCAGATTAAAGTCAAACGTCTAAGGGAGGGTGCTCTGTAAACCAAAAAAAAATGATGAAATCATTATGCAATGTAATCATGGATTTTTAACAAAACATACAACCGTGTATGTAAAACTAGTGGTTGAAATGAATTCTGGTGTGCAGGGCGGACCCAATGTAGAGCGTTGTGTATCAACTGACACACATGCAATTCATAATAAAGCTAAAATTTATTTATATGCTATAACTAATCATGTTTAGTTAGGTGGTTTGACACTCACCTGTTGATAAATATGAGTTGAGTTCAAATATGGTTAATGCAATTTGTTTATTTTTTTTACAAACTATCATCTAATATATGTAACATAAATTGAGTTCAAGGCTAAAGAATGATCTTAATAATAGTTGTATTTCACTTTGTAAATCACTCTTCAGTGTATTTTATATTTTGCTTTTAAATTTTTTAGTTTTAGTCCTTATATATTTTAATTATATCCTTCTTTCCTCACCTAATATTGTTTTATTCTTTAATCTTGGTTTATTATGCACTCGCACCTTTCCACATTTTTTTACTTCTAAGAACAACAAATGCCCTAAAGTTAATTACTTGATTTGTTGGTTAACATTTGCTACTTGTCACCCTAAATATATTCTTCTAGTTTGTTCGTTAATGTGAATGATGTTTTACTAACTCGGATTAAGATGTTTGTTTACTGTTTTAATAAAATTAAAATTTATTTTATAATAGACCTTATACTACTAGTATCTATTATCAATATGATCACAACTTTAATATAATATTATATAAAAGCTTATTGTTAACTTCAAAATCTGAATTTATAAATTAGACACACCTAATTTAAAATTCTGGGTCCGTCACTGCTCGTGTGTGTATAGAACAAATGCATGCTTACCTTCGAGCAATATCCAAAAGATGGTGATTATTCATAGTCTGAATTGTAACACCCAGCACATGGTCACGACCACGGTCAACGGCATGCAATCTCATTTTGTCATAACGAACCATCAACTTTATAATATCCTCAAGAGGTACACCAAAAAACGCATGAGGTCCAAAAATGTCAATATTAGTCCACATATCAGGTTCTTTGCACAATTGATACCATGATTTGCAAACATATTGAGCATGCTCAAGAATGTTGATTTGCCCGGCTTTTAATAATATAATCTTTGTAATCTCATTGGGAGATGGAGCCAGTCTCGAGCTTCTGCTAATGAAGTTATCGATAGTTTACTAAAATCTGAGAAGGAAACATCCTTGAAGATGGTTCCCATTTTGACTTGTAAGCTTTTTCTTCAAACTTTCACTCCTAATGAATTAATAATATTGTCCAAAAGAACGATCATTATGTAAAGCGTCAGTAAAATAGGTTGCCAAAAATCATCTATTTAGAAAATGAGAGAGTAGTATTGATTAGAAAGAAAAAAATAGTTTCAATATATAATTAATTAAACCTTGAATTGAGGGAGTAGGACAGGTTGTGTTCGATGTAATTTTTTTTAATTTGTTCTATGCTTTCTTGTTCGAATTCAGTTGAGCGAGGAAGGATTCATCTACTGCAACTCGATTTCCAGATTTACGATACTCTTTCGCTGCTTCAGTATCTTCTTGCACTCTATGTTTTCTTTGGTCACTCCATCTTAATTATGCTTTTATAGTACTCCAACATTAAAATTCAGAAACAACCGCATTTATTATCAAAACCTATGGTGCTTCGTTCTTTGAACGACTGCAGTTTTTTTGGAATACTAATAGACAGTCTCTCTTCAACAAAATGCACTAATAATTACTATTTGCTAACAGCGTGCACGAAAAGTGATGATAAAGTTTTCAGCGCAATAGGCAAAACGCATTATGTTCGGAATTTTTATTTCAAGCTTTATCATACATTTCTTTTAATTAACTATAGATAACCTGAAATATCCCTAAGGTTTAATTAAATAATTAAAGTCTAATTAAATAATTTATTAAGACAAAAAAAAACTCCTACAATGGGTTATATATAAACATCTATATAACCTAAGAAAGTTATGGAGTCCTAATTATAACTATTTAATGAATATAAGGTTCGAAAGGGTTATTAAACCTTACATTAAATAATAAATTGGTATATTTACAATAGTAAATTAAATAATTAAAGGTATATACATTTTTACCTGAACGAATAACACGGATTAATGTGTTAAAGTGTGAGATTAACTAACATACTAGTTAAAGTTAAGTGGCTTGGTGAATATTGAAAATGAGTCAAATAACCTAAAATATCCCAAATATTAATTACTTTAATTAATAATGAATTAATTAAATAAAATTAAGGAATTAAGTATCCTTAAATAAGTAAAAGGGAATAATATAATATTTAAATAAACCCTAAGAAGTCGTTAGGAAACATTAACGAAGCCTAAAACGACCATGAGGGGGTTTAGAAAAAGAAATGTAAACAAAAATAAAATTAATCATTTTTACAGGGAAAGACGTGTCACAAATATTTTAGAAGCGAAACGAGGTCTAAGACACCTTATATGGTTATTTGGGTAATTTTTGAGGCATTGGAAAATTGATTAAGAAATCAGAATAAAAGACGTCACGTTTTCGCCTAAAATGGCGAAACACAAACCAATTAGAAGTTAAATGCTAATTAATCAAACTATAAATAACAATAATAATTATTGTTTGAAATTGTAAATTTGGAGATATAAAAAGGTCCGTCTTGTTAAACGGGACAACGTGTCACGAACGGCGTGAAAAAGGGACAATAAACGAGCTAGAAACGACATTAAACATGTAACATTTCACTAGTAGAAAAAACCCCTATTTCACCGGTTGTTATGGGCCTATTTCACCGGTTCTGAACCGGTGAAATAAAAGCCGACGAAATAGATTTCGCCGGTTGTTGAACCGACGAAATAGCTATGTCTATTTCACCGGTTGTACTGTACAACCGGTGAAATAGACATGTTTCTAGGGGAAAAAAACGTCACCTATTTCATCGGTTGTTTGTAGAACCGGTGAAATAGCATATACCTATTTCACCGGTTGTTCTTTACAACCGCCAAATTAGATGTGTCCAGATTACATTTTACATTCATCTATTTTGGCGGTTTTGTTTAACAACCGGTGAAATAGTTAACTTTTTTAATTTTTCTTTTTTTGTTTTTCACTCACCCTCATATTTTCAATTATCAAACCTGCGTATTCAATATAAAACACTTGTACTCACAATCATCAACCCAGATACACCTGATATTCTCACACAAACGGTTTTCCATCCATTTTTACCAAAAACAATATCCACTCACAGTACATAAGTGCTTGCAAGCACGTTTCCAACACGTTTGTACCAAAACTAATATCCACTTATAATACAAGATAGATCCGTTACATATCCAAAGAATTAACTTCAATAATACAAAACTCCGGAGATATACTTTGCCCACCTCTCAAGCACATAGTCAATACTCGATTTTGTGTACATAAAATTTTCACCAATAATCAGATTGAATGCCTACAAAATTGACAAAAAGAAAACAAAATGGTAAGTAATCAATAGTTACAAGTGGTTACAAATGAATTAAATCTAGTTAAACAATAACTCAACACTTACCCTCTCCAATGTATAATCATCCACAACTGACATTGCTGACATTATATCATACATATATCTAATGACATAATAATCGCACTCTAAGCCTCCACGTTGTTTTGCACACTATATATTGACAAATAAATATACTTAATAGATTACAATAAAACATATTCATGTTTAATTAGAATTGAGTGTAAATATATTTTTAAGAACATATATCTATTCTGTGCCACTGAAGTGGTCTGGTTTGATTTGAATTTGACACTCACTCAAAGCACGTGTGAAAGCACTGTGAGTATATCAAAAACATACAAACATTAGAAATATATACACACATATCCGCTAAATTTGTTGTGACAAAAAAATATAAGTTTCAGAGGTATAATTCCTTACTTTGTCAATATTGCACTGATTGACACTGATGTTTGTCTGTTGTTTGTCTCGACAAAATTGAAGTACAAAACTCGTGGATTTTCCATGCAAAAGACAATCAATGACTAGTGTTTCCTACATAATAATTAAAAACATCACAAGATAATTCAAACATATATAAGAACAAAAAAAATACACAACCTAAAGTAAATAAGCTAAACACATGAAAGCCCACTTACTCCTCATGGTATGGCAGCAACAAGTATGACTTTGTACGACATTTTTTAACTGCTGAAATGACATAATTCATTAATCCTTGAAGATCACTGCTAGCATGTGCGGGACAACAAATTGATGGAGACAGAAACCTAAAACGTTGATTTACTCCTAGCATTTTTCCCTCCTCGCCAGACAAATACCTAAAAAAGTATATGAGATCATTCAGAATTTCAATAGTGCAAGAATAGATACGATTAGCTAAAGTACTTATAAACTCTAAAAATAACATCATCACTTACGGAATAGTTGATTCGACGACAGAAACATCCAACCAGTCTCTTTTGAAAACATCAACCATGTCATGTATCCATATGTCAACCACCTTACCACCAGGCACATGAATGAGATTCTCTTCTATGCTCACCTTAAACGACTCTGTATCAGGTGGTTATGACACAATGACATTGTAGAGGTTCTTGAGGTGTGGGGTCATATTTTCCAAGATCTTTTTATCAACCAAATCTCCCCGAAGCATGAAGTTCACGGATTGGGCTCCGCGTGATACTTTAAGGCTTTTCTTTTTCCCCTTGTCAGTTACAGGATCTTTGACACATAGCTAACACCAATATATATCATTATTCAATCTTATGCAATGTTATTAAATGACCAAATCATACAAAAAATAATAAGAATACAAGTGATTTGTGTGTGACCAAGTTGACAGTGTGATTACCTTATCTATTTGAATCCATCGAACTGGCCACTGTATAATACTGGAATGCGCTGATCGAATTGTTGTGTATTTATCCACGACAGGTACTGGTAAAAGTCGATCTGTATGCTCAGCAACAAAATCATCAACCCGAACTTTTGCATGGCTCGATCGAAGTACTTCATTGTTGACTACATCATTTGCTGCAGACTTGAATAGCTGAGCATACGCAACTATGACAGTTTGTCCATTATGAGGCATTAGAAGTGCAATTAACTGGTTTCTGTGTCATGTAAATCATATATATCAGTTAATAAAACATTATATAATACTTGTGGGAATATTTTACAAAGTACATTATAAATGTAACCTTCATTTACCTCCAAGTCTGCATAAGGAAACAGATTAACTGAGTGTACATTACTATGTCCAATAGGAGTAGTCTCTGCAGGTGATCCAATTGGAGCAGTAGGCCTGGATACCTCTTGACTTCCTATTTCCTTACGTATTTGAGCCAACACCTCATTCATTAATTCTTATTTCAATTGAGCAGTTCTTTGGGCGTTTCTCTCTTCTAACTCAGCTATTAAGCGTGCATGCTCTTTGTAGCTAATCATATTACCCTTACATCCTGTCCTTGTTCCAGGGTTGCCAAATGCTTGGCGTATGGATACATGACCTCCAAATACAATTGTACGACCTGGATGATCTTTTTTACCAAGTGCATGTGACAATTGATCATCATATCTTTCAGGTTTCCAACTCCTTGTGTCACTTGTTCATTCAGCTCATCCTACACCACACATATAGTTGTAAAGTATTAATATTAGTGCACAATTATAAAATATACCATAGCTTTCAAATAGTCACTTCAATGTAAACTTACAATCCGTTCAAGAACTTTTCTATTCTCTTCACTTGGAAACTCCTGCTCTCCAGTTTTTGGATTTCTTCGACTATCAACTAATTTCCATGTTATTGTTCTCCTCTCACTCATGGTTTTAGCCGTCATATCGGACATTGGTGGTAGAAGACCTTCTTTTTCCCATTCATTCTTTCGTTGGGCAATACTTTTCCCTCCACAATAATGAGGGTACACATTCTTCTTAGCATTTTCTTGTTGTTTCTCACTCAGTTTCTACATTGTATGTTTAAAATTGTTCAAGCGAATCAAGTATATAAAATAAAGTTAAAACAATACAATTAAGTTATTGTAAATACCTGGAACTCCTCAGACTCACGGTTCTTCTTAAACGTATCCCACATCGATTCAGTGATGTTGTCATACTTCTCATAAGGCATCCTTTTATCACCGTCTTCCGGGTCCTTTGTTTTGCGGATATATACCTTCGTAAGGTAATGTCTGTGATCCTTTAATTTCCTAGACATGTTTTGCAAGACTTTCTTCTTCAAATTCTCATCATTGGGTATGTTGAAGCGTTTCTTGATTACATATAAATAAAAAATTAATTAATAATGTACATATATATTGTAACACCCCTACTAACGGCTCCTAATAATCACGTGATAATCGCGCTTTAAACAACATAATCGTAGGAGAAAATAACAGACAATCGAGGTGAGGTGTCACTGTCGCCACTCGCCCATACGAGTGACAACGCTTAAACAAGTAATCAACATACGAAACGTTTTCCCGCAGTGATCACGAGAGATAGATAGCAGTTATATAGGAAAGCAATAAATACAACCTAGTGTCCTCTAGTGTGTACACGTGAGCGGTTATAAAAATATACACCTCGGTAAACAACCCGAGTCCAAAATAAAAGTCTAACATCGTATACTGAGCGACACTACTCGAACATCAGCGCTCCTCGGTGACCCATCTAATCATCTGAAAAATAGTGTTGTTGTATGGAATCAACCCCTACTGAGTATGTCACCCTATGACTATCATGCCCCCTCGGACCCCCAGCTAATTGGTCGAGAGCATGCGATTCATTTACATGCTTATACCGTATTACAGTAAATAATAACTATAAACATACATGGTAATAACATGTGGTAACAGCACTTCATACATGTGCATCACACAAAAAACATACAACACAATATAGCCAACCAAAACAACAAGCAGGATAACAAGGAATGTGTAAAGACATTTAGTTCTCGTATCAATGTGCAAGGTATAATGCCTAGTGACAACGTCTCGTTATATAACGACGCGTCTCTACTCCGTACCCCTATTCCGGGCGGGTCACCCTCGGCAGTAGTCACTCCAACGGTAGAGTATCCGACCTGGCGAACTGTCTAATGTTCACAGGAATTTTCCTCGATGCGTAAGGACTCGCCTGCAGACGTCCTGGCATCGTATTGTGATCACAGCACGCACCAAGGTAGACACCCCTGGCTTTCTCCGTACAACTCTCTCTTACTCTTTAGTCACTGATGGTAAGGTCGTAACCTATCCTAAGTCGAAACTTAGGGAACCAGTGCACGTCTCAAATGTGAATGCCTCTCTGGAGGTCTTATACCTAGGGTCACTAGGTGGTAACATTCGAACGTGATACGAGAGCGGCGTTATACAAGGCCAATGCTCCGTATATAATCTCGGATAAGTATATATCTTTGATTAACTGATGCTATGACGTGTTTTCTCACGTCACTTATATTATATCATAGTGTACATACAAGTAGCATCGTTGTCGTTAGTTCATTTTATAATATAGTTCATATATACGAACTTAATACTATTATCACAACAATAATAGTAAATAACATGGCAACGTTAATATACAAACATGCATATTAATTCATTCATCAGACAAGCAAATCTTATTCACAGATTAGCAAACAATGTCTGAACTGAGGAAATCCTCAGAGACAATCAAGTCATAAAAGCAACATACCGTAGTCTGCTAATTGGGAGCGTGGAGTATGAACAGCTCCAGGTGCGACAGCTCTCGATCTATAATCTGGTAATACATACCGTGCTACGTATTAGTAACTAAGAATATACTATAGTACATCGTACTGCTACTAATCCCTCCCGACTATATTCCCCGTCGTTTGTTAATTAACATGTCACGGTTGTCGGGTTCGTTTGGAATTAATTACGTAGTCGTTTAACATCGCATGCAGCGTTTGTTCGTTTGCATGATCACGTCAAAATACGTCAGTGTATTTAGCTCGTACGTGATTGTCGTATACAAAGTAAAATACTTGTATATTGTATAGTGTTAAACTATATCTCTTATATACTCAATATTTATTCTTGGTATATATTATATAGTCTTTGGAACTATATTATATGTATAATCCTCATTATACATTACATACCTTATATATATTATATAGTTTTTGAAACTATATTGCATGTATAATTATTTCTATACATTGTACACCTTTCCAAGGTATATCTACATATATATATATATGTATTCTTCAAATGAAGTATTAAAACATCTCATATTATGTTTGAATTTTTATAATTCATCTCTTAAACTCATATATTTCCTCTTATACAATTTCAACAATTGTTTATATTCAACTCAAAATACTTTTTAATTCTCTTAATAATATCATATGGGTACACAACCATATTATATAAATTACTCTTGTCACATGTCTATTTATATATGTGAGTGTATATACACATGTTTATATATATACATTATATTACACCATTTATTCTATGGTATTCCCGTGTTTATAAATCTCTTTATAATGAATATATTTAACTCAAGAATGTTATAATCCTTATAACATTTACAACATTGTTATATAATCCTCTCTTGTAACATATTTATTCAAATATGTTCATACTTATATTTTTTCATATGTATATGTAACACCCCATCCAAAGCCTATCGTGGTTATCGCAATCTGAACACTTAACGAAAACGTCGCAGCGGAAATAAACAAACCTGGACTTGCCACGGTCTGATCGTTAGAAATACCGGCTTAATATATCAACATTTAACAAAATACTTATCCAGCTCAAAACATTAACATCCACAATCCCACGACCAACCGAGTACTAGTATCTCGATCATAAGCTCAACTTACAACAGTTTAATATCAACAGTCGGGTGCACAGGCGCAACCCGAACTCAAAATAAAAGTCCCCTCCTAAGTCTAAACCGCTCCTACTCTCGTAGTGCGTCCTCATGGGCCTCTTTACCTGCAAGTGTAAAAATAGCCCCCGAGGGTCAGCACGAATGCTGGTACAACCCTCTCATGGCCCCCAAGCTAACGGGGCTACGACGACTAATTGTCGATAGCATGGGAATTGATTACATCACAAACATAATATGAAGTGCAATAACAATAACCACAGATGAACCATATAGTTCACAAGCAATGAACGACTCAAGCGTTCCCTTAACAAGTGGTTAGTAACCCCCTCCTTAGTCCTCATTCCTTAATCTCAGTTCCTTACCTTACCTTAATCTTAATCTCAATCTTAATCTCAATCTCAGTATACAAACCTTTCCTGGAAGGGATTGGTTGTAGCTTAATTCAAACCTGGGATTTAGGTGATCCCACCACCATCTTAATGCCACCTACTCTGGACGGGAGTCCAGCGTAGCTGAGCCGGCAACCGGCCCTAGGCTACAGTCCGAAGACAAGTCCTTAAGCGCGAGGGCGGATCTGATTCAGATACCCGTCCCCCTTTCCACTTAGCATGCATGACCGAGATCGGTCCTTTCCTCACTCAAGTTTCCAGTTAGTAGACATCTTAAACACCATGTGCTAGCTAAGCCTTATCGGGCATTAACCAACAACCATCAACTTAACTCTTATTCTCAACTCAGTAAGTACTAAACTTGGTTAGTAACCAATCTCAAATCTCACGGGTTAGTGTAATATAACACAATCAAACGAGAACAATATAACCGTTGCATTCTTTATCTTGTTTTAGTCATAGCAAATAAACAGATAGCACACAAGCCAGGGGACACCTCGTTAGCAAGCATCACGAAAAGGATTGTACCGTTCACCGTCGATCGTTGTTTGTTTAACCTTCTTCGGGTCCCAATTCACAAACCTAAAACATTCATCATTTTTAGGTTATTAGTTTTTTGCACCTTACTCAACTCACTTAGTTCCTAAGTACTTCCATTCAATAACCTCTCAAGTCCTTATCACTTCAATCTTACAAACTTAACTTTATACATTAAAACTTATACTTGATCTTAACTTAATTCCTTAAGTGTCTTAGGGTCCCATCATTACTACCCTACTACAAGGGCATACCTCATTACCCATTACCATTCTTAGAAATTGAAATTTCTTTTTTTTTATTTTAGGCTCGACCGGACTTACCGACCAGACTTGCCAAGTCCGGTCCATTCCAGTACCTTTTACCGTTGGAAAATTCACTCCGACCGGACTTACATGTCCGGTCCTATGTCCGGTCCGATTCCAGAGACTTATAATCCGTACTAAATTCATGCCGACCGGACTTGACAAGTCCGGTCCCATGTCCGGTCCATTCCAGAAACATTCCCCCTCTCACAAAACAAGCCCGACCGGACTTGCAAGTCCGGTCCCCCAAGTTCCGGTCGATTCCAGAAACATTTCCCGGTATGTAACAGAGCCCGACCGACCTTGCAAGTCGGTCCTAAGCCGGTCGGCTCAAAAACTTGTTTCTAAATTCCTTTTCAACTCAAAAACTTCTTCTCCTCATATCCTCATATGTTAACCTCATTTGGGCCCTCAAATCACCTTAAGCCCTCCTTAAAATACCTTAATTCATCCGCCAAATCCATCCATCTTAGTCATTATGCATTTTCCTTGTGATAATGCTAACACTTGTAATTTTTCCTCCTCTAGGTTTCTAGGTGGTGTTCATACCTAGGTAACCACTATGCCAAATGTTTCCTTCACCACTATAACATCATCTCCCAAGCATCACTCACTATCTAAACTCTTTTAAATTCACTTAAGGTTCCTTAACAAGATTAAACTTCCATCATCATACATTATTTCCTTCCTAGATGTGCACCAACATTTGCCTAAGTCCTAAATACCCAAATACATTCTTTTGATTCCTAAATACTCCATGGTGATACCTAAGTCATCATAAGTCATTAAAACATCTTAACTTCACCCTTTTCATCAAGACAAACCCATGAACATTCCTAGTACTTCCTTAGTCGTTAAATCCCTTAGGACATCTTAAACACTTAACTCTCCTTTAATTTTGCCATGGGTTCTCTAGTATAGTACTTCCTAACACATGGTTTTTCTTCATCAAACAACCAATACCACACAAATCCTCATCACCACACCCTTAACACCAAATTTACACTAAACTTCACCACATCATCATATAGTGCTTAAGCTAAATGCTTGGCACTTAGGCCCTTAAATAACAATAATCTTAACCACTGAATTTCCCCATATATATTCCTTCAACCTGCGAATACACTCAACAAGGCTCCCATTGAAATAAAATGCTCCTTGTACTTCACCTTTATATTCTTAAACTATCTCTTTTCTCAGTTGCTCCTTAGTCACAAGTTTCACAAGAGTAGTCATTGTTTCTCCTAGGTTTTAATAGCACCTTCCCAATATAAACTCTACCATACTCGTCATATACCCATATCCATTCCCTTAAACAACAGACAACTTAAGGAAAGTAATTTACCTTGTTTTTCTCACAAGCTTACCGCTTTTCTCCTTAGGTTTTCTTGTTCAATCCGGTCACCAATGTGATTCTCCTTGCCAATGTTCTAACCAATATCCAATGACTCCATAAGTACTAGATAACACATTAACCCTAAGGAACAAACCATAGGTTTAAAAATATGTTTTAAGGTATTAATGTGATTGTTTT